>VYZS01049784.1:4175-25475 GCA_013400695.1 Neodrepanis coruscans
TAACTAAGGTAATTTGAAAAACAGAATCTTATTCTTTATATGATTTGTCATTGTCTGGAAATGACTGCCTCTTTCAAGGTAGCTTACTGCCTCTGAAACCTTTCATACTAACTTCATAGTACAGTTTCTATTGCTTCACAACATCCTATCATANGCTGGCTAGTTGGTAAAGCCAGGATGGATTGCCAAGGAAGTTTTGAAGAGAGACACACCTGTAAAAGAAAATTATTCAATGAATGTAGCTGAAGATGCGTAAAAAATAACTAAACAACATGAAAACTAAAATACAGAGCTAAGTAATGTGCTGCCTTCAGAGAACATGAGCATAATCTGTAAGACTGAAAAGACCATGGAATATACCTTCAATATTCTTGCTACTTTTTCTGATGACTCCTTCCATGAACAATTCTGGTCTATTATCTTTCTGTTGCCATGGAGCTTGCAATGCCTTTTTGACTTCTCTGAGAACTGTGTTCACTTGTATCACCCATGGGACACTGTAATAGGTATGCAGTATTCTGGTGCTAAAATTTCTGGTCAAAAAGGCTTTGTAAAGTTTTTGTATGGAGTTCTTGACTGACTTATTCTTATATTCACAGAATACTATCTTCCACTGTAGAATCCAAGTATAGCTGAGATCATGGAGCTTTTCTGATTTACACAGATACTTTTTTTTCCCCTTAATTATTGTTTGGTTCTCTCTTTTTATTACATACCAATGTTGTTGCAAGTTGGTCAGCTTGACGAGCTTATTCTGGAGCTACAGTATAAAATACAATTCTTTTTCAAAAAAAAGAACAGAAAAGTCAGAGCTTAAGTGCCTATATTTATGAAGTCTTAAGCCATATTCATAGGTCTTCATGTGGCTTTTTGTTTAAAAACCAAAACAATCCCCTCATGTTGTTTACACATCTTTGTGGCAAAAAACCCAAGTTTCATTTAGTAATTTATTCTAAATTGCCTTGACTATGAAGATATGTAATTTTGGCTTTAGGTTTAATAACTTTTCCTGTTTGGTTTGTTTGTAGCCTTTTGTTGGGTTGTTCACAGCCTAGTGCTCTGGGAGTGTAGGGCCTGTTTCTTACGTGTGTGAAATCAGATTCACCTATGAGGCACCTGAATTACAGGTCTGTTTACTTGTTGCTCCTAACAATAGAGCCTTCAGCATAGGGCTGCAGTTACTTAGAGAGGTCTCTTATAAAGTGGGAACAAGAATGTCATGGGCATAATGTAGCATTTCTATTGATTTCTCTTTTCATTTACTGCAAATCTTGTGTTCAAGTGTAACATTCTTCTAAGATCTGGCACTTGAAAATTCCTAAGAGCCCTCCCAGTGGTGTAGCTACTTTTTTATCAAGGGTAGAGGTGTTTTCGATGAGCTGCCTAGTAGTCTGCTGTGCAAACTCTTTGCTATCAAGGATATCACTTTGGTAAGGGATGGAAAAGGATAAGCTCTTTCAGAGGGATAAACAGAAGTATTGTGGAAATACAGTCTTTCAAATAATTACTTCTTGTAATGTAGCATAACATTAGGCTGTATTGCAGTGTGTCCAGACTATGATATAATATCTAAGGTATGTAAACAACATCTTTTGATCTGGCGTAGCTCTGAGACTGGCTTAGTGACCTTTGCATAACACATGCCCACCTTTCCTTTTGTCTATTGGCTGTATTAACCAAAACAAATACAAAAGCAGATGATTTTGTAATAGAGACTCCATTAAAGATTCTCCATCTTGCCCTCCCCTTGTATAGTTGTACATAGCCTTTCTTCCTTTCCAGGATTCTCTGGTCACTAGCATCATGCACACAAGGCCTATATATCTTGTGGGCATTTGTGGCACAGAGAGTCCTATGTTCAACGCTGCCGAATTGAAGATTCCGTTTTTAAGGGATCTCACACAATACTGCCTACATTGTAATACAGTGGCCTAGTTTCAGGGGCTGGGACCAGTTTATCGCTATTGTGGGTGTAACTGAACCTATATTCTACACCCTCTATGTACTTTCTGATTGACTGTTGATAATGAATCATTTGTAGCAGCTGCCTAGGGCACGCCTCTTTTCACACCAATGACTCAGATGTGGTAACTCCCCTCCAGGGAGCTATTAACACCTTCACACCCAGCTGGAAGGGTTCTCCCTGCTAATGGGCCAATTATGGCCATCGACTGCACTGGCATAATAGGTAATTCCAAAGACCAAGATAATCAAAGATTCCAAAAATATCCCATGACTCATAGAGTTAAACCACCTATTTTTAAACTCTCTGCCCTGGGTGAGGTACTGGGCATTTCCACCTGAACCAGAGCATATACAGTCTTCAGGATTTGGGACTTCTGGTGTGGGATCCAGAGGTGGAACAGAACTTCAACAGGAGTGTTACTGCCACTCTTGAGGAGACTGCTATCATTTTTTCGATGGAACTGTGACCATCACCCTGACCAATAGGTTTGCTCTCCTTCTGGTTTTCGCCCAGAGGGGCAACATGGTGCTAAGCTCAAGAGTTAATGAGCACTGTGCCCTTTTTGTCCCAGGGTGCTAGTTTATATTCTGTCAGTGTGGGTTAAAACGAGTTTTTCTTTGTATCATTGTATGTGTTGTAAACTTCATAGTAAATTGTAGCTGTGACTTGAAATTTCTTTTGAATTCCATTTCTCCTTATGATTTACTTTTAAACCAGCACATACAGTGATCTAAAGCACTTCAAATGGTGTAGAAGGCTTAGATGTGACTTATAACACAAGAACAAATTGACAACATAATAATAAAATTAATGTTTCTTGGGAGTCCAGGGTCGCATCAGACCTGAATGGCAGTGAAAAAGCAGATGAGAAGCTTTATGAAGGGTTATAGCTAAGAAGAGGACATTGCTGCCAAATATAGATCTAGTCCTATGACTGAACTCTGACTGTATTAGAGTGAGGAAGTGTGCGGCTGATGGCCTTAGTTCTGGTCTTGGGAAACCTGGAAGGGAAGGGAAATTGGGTGCAGAAGGAGACTTGTATGGACTATAGACAAAAGAGGAAGACTTATTTAGGTAGCTGTAAAAGGCCAGAAACCCTCTTGTAAGTGCCTTGCAGAGAACTGATGAATCTCTTTGTTTTGTGCATATTCCTCTGCTTCATTATCAGCTTGACTTCTCTTTTTCATTTGAATGACTACAGACCAAAATAAAATAGTTTAAACCACAGTAAGCTTCTTTAAAAAAGATATTAAACTGAAACTTTTTGATATTGCAGTATTGACTGTATTGTCAGAAAGGCATTGTTTTTGTGCAATCATTTAATTTACTGTGTGGTGGATTGTCTTTTTTTTTTCCTTAAGTAGTTCTTTATCTGTAG
Organism: Neodrepanis coruscans; assembly: GCA_013400695.1. Classification (NCBI taxonomy): domain Eukaryota; kingdom Metazoa; phylum Chordata; class Aves; order Passeriformes; family Philepittidae; genus Neodrepanis; species Neodrepanis coruscans. Next base: position 7,520 of record VYZS01049784.1, read on the forward strand.
GGGACACCACTTAAAAAAGAAGAAAATCTAGGGAATGAGCAAGATTCTGTATTTCAAAACTATGTGAGCATAGCTGCTCAAAGGCCAAATGTGAATAGTGGTTAGTATATAATGTCACTCAGAGTAATGAAAGTCAAGTTACTTGAAAACTTAAAGGTCATCTACCAAATGTTCTTTGTTAATACATTTCTATGGAATCTGAAATAATTTACGGAAAAAATGGAAGCAAGTGAAAACTGAACTAAAAATGTACATCTATGTATTCTTAAAAAAAAAATCCCATGTAATTTATGGAATGGATTGCATTCATATTTTTGTATTAGTCATAAGATTTATTTGAATTGTTAGACATTATCAATGAATTTTTTGAAACAAGTAGTGTTCACTGCAGTAACATTTCCCATTGTGTTTACTGAATTGCACAATTTATGATAAGCAGTTTAAGATTTCTGTAAGATGTCTGTCTGTGGTAATGTACTGGGAAAAAATTCATAAAAAAATAATACTAATTAATCCAGAACTACAGAGGCAAAGGGACACGGTTCAGGTCTGCTGCACCTTTGCTTTCATAAGAAATGATCTTATTTCCTTCAGACCATTGCTATTTGTCTATGTCCTAGTTCAACACTACATCAGTGGCTATTTCCAGATGATAACCTGTAATCTTGATTGGTTATGCTGGGCAGTAGTGAAGAACTCTAAACAATGTGTGGATGCGAATTTGGTTCCCCCTGCTCCCATGCTGTGGAAATTCACCTTTTGATCACATTTTTGTTCTTTTTCGTTAATGGATCACCGCTGCCAGGCTGGTCCTTGGGGGTGGCTATGGGTCAAACCCTACAATTCCACTCATCACCCTGGTGCACCCATGCTGTGGGAGGCCTCCATGCAGTGCCATGGCAGGAGCACAGTGGGACTTGCGTGGCAGCTGCCTAGCAGCAGAAGGTAGTGATGGAGGAAGCCTCATGCAGGAACCAAGCTGCTTTGCTGTAAGGCTGCTCCAGCATATGCTGGGCCACTGTTTCTGCCCCTTGATTTGCCTGACAGGCAGTCCTCTGCAATCTCACCTGGTCACTCCGCATCAGAGGAGATGTAATACTAATAAGAACACTGTGCAAAGCATCCTTACTACCCATGTGGCTGCAATGGTGAAATTTGCTGCCAGTGAGCACAGGTAGGGATTTGACTTTAAGCTATCGTGAACAACCTTGCTGCTTTTCCTGCATGCGCTGAAGCTTATGCTGCTCTACTCTGCTCTGTTGCAGCCTGACCTTGAATATTGTGTACAGTTTAGGTCACCGAAAGATACTAAGCTATTAGAGAGTGTCCAAAGAAGGGCAATGAAGATGGTGAAGGGCCTTGAGGGGAAGTCTTGGGAGGAGCAGGTGAGTCACTTGGCCTATTTAGCCTGGAGGAGAGTGAGGGGAGACCTCATTGCAGTTACAACTTCCTTGTGAGGGGAAGAGAAGGGAAAAGCACTGATCTCCTCTCTGGGGTGACCAGTGACAGAACCTGAGGCAATGGCCTGAAGGTGTGTCAGAGGAGGTTTAGATTGCATATTAAAAAAGTTCTTCATCCAGATGGTGGTTGGGTACTGGAACAGGCTCCCCAGGGAAGTGGTTGCAGCACCAGGCCTGATAGAGTTCCAGAAGCATTTGGACAATACTCAGGCACATGGTGTGACTCTTGGAGATTCCTGTTCAGGAGTTGTAGTCGGTGATCGTTGTGAGTTCCTTCCAACTGCACGTATTCTGTGGTAATGCCGTGGGGCAGGCATCACATAGACAGCAGCTCTACTTTACCAAATTAACTTGTGCAGGGTTTTCAACCTAGTTCTTACTGATTTTCCCAAGTAATTTTGCTTTCCTGCTAAGAATCATCCTGTAATAGAGCTCTCCTTCCTGTCTTGTGTCCTTGCACTGGCCTTTTTCAGTTTCCCTGTGCTACCTGTGTGTCCCATCCTAGCCTTGTGCAACCTGTCTCAACTCTAGTTTTCTGTTTTCCCCAGTTTCCATCATCAATCATTCACTATTCTCTCACTCCCTTTCCTTTCTTCATTCATCAAGTCACCTTCTGTTTTACCGTTTTTGCATACCTAGTGTCCAGTATCTACAGGGGGCTTGCAAGAGGGCTAGAGAGGGACTTTTTGCAGGGGCATGTAGTGGTAGTACAGGGGAGACTGGCTTTAAGATGAAGAAGATTACATTTAGATTATGTATTAGGAAGAAATTCTTCACTGTGAGGATGGTGAGGCACTGGAACAGATTGCCCAGAGAGGTTTAGTGTTCCCCATCCCTGGAGGTATTCAAGGCCAGGTCAGATGGGGCTTTGAGGAACCTGGTTTAGTGGAAAGTTCCAGGCTGGAAATAGATGATCTTTAAGGTCCCTTCCAACCCAAACAGTTCTGTGTTCCTGTGGTACCCTGAGCTGAGGAGGGTAGTCTCATGGATTTGGGGGAAAACACATGTGTGATGACACTAGCAAAGGCAACATGGCTATTTGTAGTTTTCCCTTATAACTTTTGTTAGCTTGTTAACTGTGTCAGAGGGCAGACCAGCACCATGCCATTTTGGATGCAGAGGGAGCTTTTAGCTTCTAGAGGTTTTTCAGGGTACACATCTGCAGAAGACTCGATTGAGTAGACAGAAATCAGAGTTTCTAGCTGTGCTAGGTTGACTTTGCCCAGCTGCCGAACATGCACCCAGCTGCTCTCTAATTCCCTTTCTTAATAGGACAGGGGAAGAAAATAAGTTGTAAAAGTTTGCTTGTTGAAATAGGTAGGCACATCACTTACCAGTTACCATCACAGGCAAAACAGATTTGACTTGGGGATAATTAATTTTATTTGTTGTCAAGCAGAAGAGCTGGATGGTGAGAAACAGTGATCAAAAATAAAATGCCTTCCACTGCCATCCCACTTCATCTTCTTCCCAGGTTCATTATCACTCCTTCATTTCCAGCTCATCTAGCTCCTCCCTTCCACCCCAAGTGGCACGACAGCAAGGGTGATGGGGGCTGTGATCAGTCCAGGACAGCTTGTCTCTGCTGCTCTTTCCTGCTCCAGCTTTTCCCCTGTTCCAGCACGGGTTCTTCCCAGGCTGTGTAGTCCTTCCAGGAAGTACCACACGTGTTCTTGTCTGGTCTCTAGGGGCTGTTGGGGAACAACCTGCTCCACCACAGTCTGTATGATTGGCACCTGAAGCTTTTCCTCCCCTTCCCTTACCTGGTTGTCATAAGACTGGTTCTCACACTTTCTCCCTCACTCCTCACTGCTGTACAACATTTCGCCGTTTCTGAAATATCTTTTCCCAGAGGTGCTGCCATTGTGCCTGAGGGGCTCAGTTGTCTGGAGCTGGCTGTGTCCATCTAAGGGCAGCCTTGGCCTCCCTTGACAGAGGCCGTTCCTGTACCCTGTCATGGCCAGCACCTGGGCAATGACACTCAATGCAGTAGCTTGTCTAAAACCAAGGGTTGTTTTTAAAAGATGGCAAAGTACCTTTTCTGAACATACGCTTTTAAGTCCTCTCTTGGCCTACAGAGGTATTGTGTCCTTTCCAAGAAACAGTCCTGTACTAGTCACCATGGTCATTGCCTGGGATGCTGCTCTGGGCACCGTGGGCTGAACTGTGGTGAAAGGGGGATCACTACAGTACATAAATAGAAAGTTACAGCCTAAAACTTTGAAATTTTTCCTGTGTGATCCAATTAAGGGGTTTCCAATACAGTGTTATCAATCTCTTACCCAAGCAAAGCATCTGTTAAAGTATGTTTAATCATGCATAGGAAGAGCAAGATTTATATAGAAGTGAACTGTCTGTTTTCACAGCACAGCAATTGCTTATTTATTGGTGAAGTTTTGTTCTTTATGCATTTGGGATATTTTCTAGCAGAATAATAATCTTGGTTACTGTCTTTTGGTAACATTAAAATCTATCTTCCATCCCATTTTTCTTTTTTGAAAAGATGTAATTTTTTTTTTAGGTCTAGGTGAACTGGATTTTATGCTCATTTTGATTATCTGCTGCAGCAGCCAGAAAAGGGATAGTGTTGAATCAAGAACTGCATGCTCCATTGTCATAATGCTCTTTCTTTATTTAAAACAAAACAATTTGTTTAAATAATGCAGGAGGAAAAAACAGTCAACTTCACAAAGATATAATTTCTAGTCCCTTTAGCGATGAAAACACTTACGGGAGTTTTTCTGATAAATACAGCCACTTATGTCCCCTTGCATTAGATGTTACTGCTTGATAATTACTGCTGTTCTTTGTGATTTATCTTTAAAAAGAGAGAGGGAATGCGAGTCAAACTTGGCCTCCCTATGCGTGAGGTGGACCCTTAGAGGTGTAAAGCAGCTTCTGCACCCTTTGCACACCAGTGGCATCTGTTTTTTTTTTATCTTGCAGCATTTGTGCCACATGTATTCATACCGAAACTGGATGTAATTTTGAGGCTGGAACATGACAAAAGCTGTTTTGGTTGGAAGTGTCTTGGGAGGCTACTTCTTTTCTTTTTTTTTTTTTTTCTCCTCTCAGGTTTCCTCTATTACTTGAAGGAGACAAAACATAAATAGAAAGGCTTTCTGTCCATTGTATCTTTGATCTGTTCCAGGAGGGGAAGTAAGAGCTGTGTTGCAGCACTCTGGAGATTACTCTACACTGCAGTTGGAGATCAGAGCTGACTTTCATCCCTTCTAGCTTTTAATGTCTCAGGGGAGGAAGAACAGGGGACCAAACCTCTTAGCAGAAGCTGAGAGTTTGGTCACTTTGTTGCACAGCAGAAATTCTTGCTTTTTCTGTTCTTTCCTCTCCCACCTGATGCACTTGAAGGAATGTTTATTTTTGAGCTGGCATTGAGAACTAATAGATAACCTGGTGTGGAGAAGACTGGCTATTTGGACTGTAGCAGATAGGGGAGAACTCAGTGCTTGAGACATGAGAATTGGGGAAAGACGGAGAGTTAACCTCAGTGTTACTTTTACAAGGATGGAGGCAACATGAAGTCCTGCATCCTATGCCTGTCATGGAATATATTAGCAACTAGGTTGTATTTCTGGATTTCAAGACAATTTTTTATTGCTCAAAATAGCAGGCCAAGATAGCTAAGTGTATACAATATTTTGGTATTCAAGCATAAAGATTTGCATGAGAGCCTAATTCTGTTCACATTTACAAAAATTCTTGTCCTTTCCTGCAAAAAGGATTAAAATCGGGCTGAAATACTGACAAGGAATGTTATCTAAATAGTCCAGTTGACTGGAAGACTGTTGATATACTTGAAGAAAAAGCTATAATGAAGTATATATAATTTTGCTGTAAAGTCAGTCTTACTGTTTCTTAATAGCTCACTTTTTAGCACTGAGAGATCTTGTTCTGAAACAATAGAAATCCTAAAAATTATTGTATCTTCTTGTATACTATTGGGTCCTTTGGCTTTCAGGTTGCAGAATAAAACCCCAAATCCAAAATGTTTTGGCAGGTTAAACTAGTTATTATATGCAGGTGTCTAATGGAATGGACTTAAAAATTCATGTGATGTAGAAGCAGAGGACTTAATGCTTTCCAGCAGTAACCCTTTCTAGAGAATGTTTACTAGTCAGAAGTCTCAGGCTTTAACTACGGTAGTGCAGTCCATAGACACATGGTGTAAGTTTACATTGCTCCGCTTGCTGCAGAAATCACCTTGACTTTTCTAGTGTAGGTGATCACTTGGGATACAAAACAAAGGGAAAAAAATATCTGTGAGAAGACCACTTCTGTAAAACAAGGTTAAAGGAAAAATCAGGAAGCTAAAGAAATGCAATTAGAAATGCACTGGTAACCTCAGGCTAAAAACTGAGTAGCATCCACTTATGTACAGTAGTGCAACTTGGTGTTAATTTGAAATTGCAGATGAGTTTTAACCAAAAACCCCTTTTAAATGATATTTGTCTTTCTAAATCAGGAATTGAATAATATCCATATTATTGCTTACTGATGCAAATGATACCACATATTTCTTTTGTATGTACTAATTTCAGTTGTACCTTTTTGTAAGTGCATGGGAAAAAAAACTTATTAGAATTTGTTTTGATACTTACATTATGGCTATTTTTAATGCCTTCTTTAAGTGAAATATTTTTTAATACATTTCTGACAATTTGTGATCAGGATGATGATTTTTCTATGTACAAATTACATTTACTTTTAAAATAACAGATCTTGTTTTATTTTATCTTAAATTTTAAGTTTTAGTAGTTGTGGCAGGGATGAGGGAGTTGGAGGCTATATGGTAAAAGAAGTGAAACTCATCACAGAGCCACAGAATCACAGAATAGGTAAGGTTAGAAGGGGACACATCTGATCCTAGCTCCTTGCTCAGTGATGGTCATCCCAGAGCATGTTGTACAGGATTGTGTCCAGGTGGTGCTTGAGTATCTCCAGTGAAGGAGACTCCACAACTTCTCTGAGACACTTAAAAGACATCTGGACATGGTCCTGGGCAACCTGCTTAAGGAAGGTGGATTGGACAGGATGACCTCCAGAAATCCCTGCCAACCTCAGCCATTCTGTCATTACAAGAGTGCATTTTGTTGACAGTTAAATTGAACGATTAAACAAGGAGAAGATTATAATTTTGTTCTTAGATGAATTATGCCTTTGATATTGGCTGTGTGTTTTGGGCTGGGCTTTTGTAGGTGAGATGTGCTATCACTATTGTGTTAAATAAATTGTACCTAGCTTTCTATACAGAAGTTATGGTGTGTGAGAAGGCTTGAGTTCTCAGAGTCTTTTGGACTTCTTGTTGTAGAAGCTTACTACATTTTCAGTAAATGCAGACTATCTTATTAGTAATGATTCTTGTGCTCCTAGTTTGTCATACAATTTTTTTTTTTCAAATGTGTTTGCTTTGTTATGATTTTTTTTTCCTACAGTGCTTGTAGGAGTATTTAAAATCTTTCTGCGATCTGAGAAAGACTAAAAACATATTTAAACTCGCTAATTTAAACACTTGTTACTGTTTTCCTATTAATGACTGCCTTATTTTGCATTACTTGAGTGAGTCAGGGTCTTTCTAGTTATACATTTAAATGAGTTCCTTCACTTGTCCAGTTGAACATCTAGATTTTATATTTTTTCTACTACCTTTTTAGTTCAAATTAAAAGGAAGAGCTTACAAAATTTGTAGGATGTAAGTTGTCTATTTGAAACCCTGAAAGCTCTTCCAGAACTTTATAAACTTAGAAATCTGTGTCTTGACATAACATATGCTTCTGAATCTGTAGAGGGAAATTGTCACTGGAATGGCTTTGAGCTTTAAGACTTCTGTCACAGGGATTTTATTGCCAGGCAAGTTGCTGTGTAATTAACTGATGAGTTGAAATCACAAGTTCTTGTCAGAAAATGAACTAGTACATCATTCTGAATTAAGTAATAGCTGTTTGTTTAAAAACAAAGTTAATTGTCCTGTGCCTCTTAATACTTCTTATGTGTATCTCTTTCTTTAGAAAGTGGATTTTCTTAAAAGTTCTGAATATTTGGCTTATCTTCAGTAATTTGCATTTAAATTATGACTTTCGTCTTTTGTGCAAGTGGCATATAAAGAAATGCTGATAAAGACATAATTAGCTAGCACTTTCTTTTAAGGGTTTATAACTGCTTACTATTAAGATATGTGAGAGGAAACAAAATTGATAGTGTTGTGCTGATTCTCGCATAAACTCTTCCTCCATTGTGTACCCTGAAGTTCAAACCAGGAATCTTCTCTACTGACTTGCAAGAGTTTTATGGGATTATACTTCCTAGTCTATAAAAGAGAGAGCGGTTGTTGGGAGAGGGTGAATATATATGTAAAGAATGCATAGAGAATGTTTAAGCAAGATTGCGTTTAACAAATTGCTGAATTTACCCTTCCTCTTTTTCTTTTGCTTTTCCATCATGTTAACACTTATATTAGAACTAAAACTCCTCAAGCTCATTTTGTATGAATAAGCAAAGGAGGGGGGAAATGACTGTTGCATTCATTTACATGCAATTGTAGAGTCACTTCAGCAATAAAAATGGTTTTGACACCTCTAAATGTATCTGTATGTGTGTGAATGAAATGGTGAAGGGTGTAGCTGGGAATAGTTAAAATACTGTACATTCTATAAAATATGTTCTTGATGTGTACTACAGGAGCTCTACTATGAAGCAGGTGATTTTGCAAGAGATGTAAGGGGGTGGGGAAGAGGACATAAACAAAATAGTAGAAGTGTAAGAAGAGAAGATAATGGTGCACTATCCTCTGTCTTTGGGGAACTGAGAGATCATGAGTTTCTCTCTTGTGAGTATGAATGCTTTTGGTACTTTCAGTAGTGTGTGAGTAGAAATACAGACCTGACTCCTAGAGACCTTGTAAATGCACTGTTAGTAAATATAGGATTATTTGCTTTTGAAGTAGCAGTAGTGATAGAGTGGGGCAGTTTGCGGAGGATTTGGTTAGGTTTTAATTTTGTTTTGGATGTTGGTTGTTGCTTGGTTGGTTTTGGTGTTTTTGTGGGTTTTTTTAAAGACAATGCCTTGAAATGTCTTAATATGTTATGTTATGCAGGGTAGTGTGTATTTAGAGAGCAATGCAAGTATTTGATAAGGAGCCTTTTCTTCTTGTCTAAACAGCCCAGACGTATTTTTGTAAAAATCTGTAAAATCATTTGTGCTGTAAGATGGTTAAAGATGATGTAAATTCTGATACATTAAAGTTCTAGTTAGTAGAATTTAGTTTCCTAATTTAAATGGAAGAGCAGTAAGTAATGGGGAAGTACTCTAAATATAGGTGGTAGAAGTAGAAGAAATGAGTTGTTGGAATTATCTTCATATTGATAACTCTTTGGTCATAGTCTTTCAATCCAAGAAGCTGAAAAATATGAAAGAAATAATAAATTGCTACATTAGAATATCTTCCGATTCTTCCTCCCCCCCAAAGATTCTCACTTGACTTTTAATTCTTGCTCATAGAAAATCATAACCTTGCTTGAAAATCTTTGAATGTCTAGTCAAAGCAGAATGCAGAAAAAAAATAATAAATGTTATTTTATCTGCTCAAAACAACCCAGCTCATTCAAACATTATCTGTATTTCTTGGTTTTTAGATGCTTTCAGAACTGTTAAAGATTTTGTGTATTATTATCTTATGGGATGCAGCTGTTAGTCCCATTTTACAGTGGTGAAAGTTTTAGGTTTACATGTGACTTCAAGCTGAGTTCTGAATAGAATTTAGCTCTGTTACTTACGGTGATTATCCCATATAGGAAGTGTGGTGACTTCTGCATGCCTTTCTGCACATCAAATGAAAACTGGTGGCAGACTCAGAATTTACGATTCACATTTGGATTTAATACTCACCAGTGAATCTTACCTAGAGATGAAAAAAAGCTTTGGCTGTTGCAGTAGTTCACACAAACATTTTTCCATCTGCTAGTGGTTTTTTTTTGCTTTGTTTTTATTAATTAGCTCCTATCTGAACTAGGACAATACTTTTTTTTTTTTAAATTCCAAAGGATTGGCAAAAATTGGACTTTAACTTTGTAGGATTTATGACCTTTTCAGGGAAGAATAGAAGATTATTATAGTTTTCCTGTTCTAAACAGTCAGTTTTCCCAAGCTTACTGGATCGTTTCTTCGCTGGTAGTTTTGAGCACTTTTTTGGGCTAAGGACTAAAAGTTTCCTGCTTTTTAGCCTTCTTGGAATGGACTTGTATGAACTTTAACATTGTACTTGATAATACAGAAATTGTGACTAATTGATTAATATTTTAAAAGTGGACCACGCCTAGTTTTAGTTATTATTCTTTTTAATATAAGTTGTCTTTTAGACAGAAATTGCTGGAGTGCATTGCCTTTAAACTGAATTCATGAAAGAAATTAGACTTGTTCATTTTAGCACATTTAGCCGTTTAATATTCTAGCGGGGGATCACGCCTGTTCTCTTCCCAACGATGACTCTAAAGGGATATTTTATAGTTGCATATACTGCCTGCCATCTTTAGACCACAATCTTGTTCTTGGAGCCATGTGTAAACATCTCTTATCCTGAATATTTTGCTACTGTCACAAAGTTAACGATTTCCTAGTGGAGCATATGTTGCCCATATGGGCTTCTCTACATGCTGCTTCCCCTCCAGTCATTCCTATCAACTGTGTTGTGAATCTGAGAATTTTAAGTTCTAACATTGACCTACATATAGGCTCAAAAGTAGACTTTTTTCTTTAGCTATTATAATTATTTTGGAGCAACTGTTAAAAAGGGTTAGAAGAAGTTGTATTTAGAAGTAAATATATCACACTTGCATTGTGAGCTTTTGGCTAATGGTGTTTCTTTGCTCACATGAGGGAGGCGTGCTTTGTGCTTTAGCAGCTGACAGAAGGACATGCAAGAGCCGCTGGTGTGCCAGGTGCCTCTTCAAGGAACGAAGGATGGTCTTACACCAGCACTCCCCTCCTGCATTCAGTTTGCGCACGAGCCTCCTACTGCACAGTGAGATGGAGAGGCACTCGAGCATATGAGCATAAGTGAAGCCAGGTTGGCTGCTGTCCCAGAGCCTGGTGGCTAGCAGGGAGTCTGTCAGCAGTGCGGACCGGAGGAAGGCAGAGCCAGGGTATGGACTGAAATGTGAACTGAGCTGGATTCTGAGTCCACTTGGAACACAAAAAGTATAGAAAGTAGGGAAAATGAATTGATGGCAGCAATAATCCATGTTGAAAGCCATCAGTTGGGATTGATGAGAAGGCAGTGATAAGCAGTGGGGAATAACAAAGAGGTTTCTTCAGTAATTACAAAACATAAATTAATAACTGTCTAAGCAGTTTGTATTACCAGACTCTGAGATAATTCACCAATATAATAAATCCAACGACATGCTGCAGTTCCTGTAGCCAAGTATTTCTTGGGCAAAACAAAATAATAAAACGTAACACCAAAAGGCCATCTGCTGACACAAGACACTATATTAAAATATCTCATATTACCATTAGCATGTGTGTGCATATAAAATAGAGTCTTGCAATTCTTTAAAAAGGAAAAAGAGGAATACTGTTTGTATCTAGTATAAAAGCTATTAAAATACAATCACTCCAATAATATCTTGCAATTCCCCTTGTTGATACACATATTTCACAATTGTGTGGGATGTTTTTTAGTAAGAGAATTAAATCCTTTTTCCAAAAGGTAGAAATCATCAGTGTAAAGAACTCTTGAGAAAAGGCTTAGCACTAGGCTCTTGTTATTATCATAATGTTCAATAATATGCTAACTTAATCTATGTTAGCAATGTAAGGGAAAAAAACCCGCTCACTCTGCATATCTCTGTGAGAGAAACACTTGTAGATGAAAAAGCATAACACTGATCAGGAAAGTCATAATTTTGTGTATTGGGCCTCTCTGACTCAACTAATGCAAATTGTGTATGGTTCTTCCTGACTCCCTCTGAAGCTCTCAGACTGTATGTACTGTTTGGTTACCTCTGCTTCACTGTCTTGCTAAAGTTTCATTGTTTATGTCATATTGATAGGAATTTATGATTAATCTCAAATCAGCTGTAGTTGTCATTGAAGTCTTTTATTCTGGCCAGGGTTGCACTGTAACTTGCTGGCCTTTATACTGTGAACAAAGAAATAAACCCGGTATTTTTGTCACTTGCGTGGTGGAGTCTGGATTTTCACCAGTTCTTAACTGTTGTGTGTTCCCACTATATCCTGAAGCCAGACGATCACTTAATTCAGTCTGTTGTAGTGAAGGAAAAGCATAGCATTCTCTGTGTGTTGCTTATATATCTTACCTGCAGTAGGAAGCCTCTCATCTGTAAATCACCTTCTAGAGGAAGGATACTTTTAGAAAGCTCTGTCCAGGACAAGAGATCAGTAAGCCTCTATTAAAACTCCATCTCAGGAAATGTCTCTTCAGTGACTAAAGAGTCCAATTCCCCCCAGGAGCTGTGGCGTCTTCATCAGCATCTTAAATTACTGGAGGAAGTCTCTCTTCACTGCGTACTATTTCAGGATCTTACAGGGTATGCTACCCTGCTTTAGGGATAAAATAGAGATAGAAACTGGAATAGAGACTAGTCCTTTTAAGCAGCATCTTAATAACATGGGAGAAGATGGCAGGTCTTAAATTTTGGTTTCAGTGAAGCTTTCCTGTACAAATGTAGATAAAAGTGACAAAACTGTGCTGATGATAGCTTAAAAACTATGAAACTGTTTTTTGTTTTCCCCTCTCTGTATTTCAAATCTTTTCCTCTCCAGGCAAATAGAAACAGCAAACCTTCCAAATCTGTCAATAAAAGAAAAATAATAAATTGAGTTCTGGTCTATGTCTCCATGTGGAACAGAGAGAAGTGACCCATATCTATATCATTCATGTTTGTTACCTGTACGATATACTGTGTGTGCTGTAGATACATCTTGTTTTAGCTTTCAATTTTATTATCTTTTAGTGTACAGATAATTGTTTTACTTCTTTCACCTGAATTTACATTTTGTACAGTCTCTGTAACTTTCTTCCTGCCTGTTGCTTTCCCATTTCTCTGCCCTAAATGCTTCTATGAAATCTTAGAAGGAAGGTATAAACAGAATTCCCAAAAAAACTGGGGAACATATCGAGGAATTTACAGATTGTTTACAATTGCTGTTATATGTTGGATTTTGGAGGGTGTTGAAAGTTTATATGGACTCTCAGTAGCTGTGTTGCCTGTAGGGTGAGATAAGAAGTGAAACGCGAAGTTTGCAGAGGTGAAGGGAGAGCGCAGCTTTACTGGTGATGTCCGACGATCCAAAGAGGAAAATCATAACAGTCTCTCCAATTTTGTAACCTTCAAATGCCCACCCATCACGCTATCCAACTAAAGCCCATCTTACTNATCCAAAGAGGAAAATCATAACAGTCTCTCTGTCCTTATAACCTTCAAAGTGCCCACCCATTACACTATCTGACTAAAGTCCATCTTACTACTGTGTCCCCTAAACATCCAACAGGATGGTCCCTTGTTGCCTATCCCCACCCCCTGTTAGTTCCCCCCAGGTTCTTATGTTTTGGTCTAGCTACCTGTTTATCATATAGAAGAACGCAAACATGTGAAACACAGGCTGTTCTTGGCCCTTAATATTCTGAGTTATCCAGCTACCTAGCTAGGGTGAATTCCCCAAATCTTAAGCATACCCACTAAGGCATCAGCCGAACTCCCAAGTCTAACAGTTTTGTGTGTTTTCACTGGAAGATTAAACTTTCATTTCAACAAATTTTATAGGTTGTTTTTTCCTTTGGGGATGCAGTGGTAGAAGAAAGGGATGAGGAAGAAGTGTTTTCTTAACCATTTCCCAGTTTTAATTAATCAGTTAAGATCATCTGATTTGTAACAATTTTTCAGTGTCTAAGGAAGAAGGGGACCAGCTTATGATAGTTTGTAAAAACAGGCAATTCTGTGTTTGTTTACCATTTTATAAGTAAAGGTTGTGAAAGCACCAAGCTGTGAAATACCTTTATTCCAGTGCAATTGACAAATTAGGACAGTGGAAAGACAGTGTCTTGAGTCTCATCTGCAATGGTAAATACCGGATTGATTTGATTAACTCAGTCCCCTAAAGCACATTACTCAGAATTGTGTTGAGACAGCTTTTGAGTATCTCCAGGGAAGGAAAATCCACAACATCTCTGGGAAATACAGTCTTGAGATTACTTATTAGACAGACAAAATTTCATTTCTTTTGATAATTTTGAAATAATTTATTGTGGATTTTTTAAAACTTTTCTTGCACCAATTCATCAGCATGGTACTTCAAAGTGAAGCATTTCGAAATGATCCTGGATAACTGTATCTCTGTTAATGCTCTAGACAACTTGGTTTATATTTGAAGTTAGCTTTGTTCTGATCCTGGAGTTAGACTAAATGACTTCCAGGCATTCCTGCCAAGCTAAATTTCTCTATGATTGTATTGGAATAAGGAATGGTTATGTGATTAGATTCAACTGAAATTTCAAATTGAAGTTCCAGGACTGCAAACATGATTGATTGCATATGTGATTGCAGATTAGGCAATTAATTTGTTAAAAATCTGTTTGGAATTCATGCTTAATGCCGATTTAGAAAGGACAATTTGACTACTTTGAAACAAAAGCATTTTTTTACTAGTTCTTAATAACATCTGCTGCTGTTTTAAATCTGAATTCTAAACCAAGTTTCTAAGCTTCAGAATTGGTCAGTTGGATTGATTTCTTGTCCTCTTTGCCTGCTAGGATGTAAGGAGTCTATTAACTACTTGTTCTGTTGCTTTTAACACTAATATATGTCTTTTATAGTCAATGTACTTGACTGAACTTGGCAACCATCATTCTTTCTTTTCACTAATTAGAATTCTAATGATCCTGTTTCCCCCCTGGATTTTCTGCAAAGAAATCTTCGAAGCAGTCTTGCACAACAGATTTAATAGAAGTGTTTTGGTTAATTAGACAAATCTGAATGTGCTTGTTTCAACTGCTTGGTTCAGTTCTTTTCCATGACTGCTTATTTATTTAAGCTTTCTCTTGAGATTCAGCTTCATCTGTGTAAATGAGATCACCGTATTACAACAGAGAATGAAGTTTGAATTTCCATCAGTTATTTAACTGCTTTGTTTTACAGCAACAAGTGGTATACAATAAGCGTTCTTAACCTCCTCCTCACTGAGGTAATAGAATTTTGGGACTGAGCAACTGTCTCTGTCTTGACAAATGCTCTGTCTGTGGAACTAGAGTTATGTTGGTTGATTGCAGTTTCCCTGACTTAATTAAACTATCTGCTACTTTTACACAAATTTACTGAGCTTTTAATCAAGCAGCTTAATTGTCTGCACAGTCAGCAGCTGAATTTGTCACTGGATTACTGGGATACCTCAGGATGGAAGCTGTATTCTAGAGAGATACCTGACAGTCAGGAAGGACAAACATTCATGCATCTGTGTATATGCTATTTATAAAAATGAATCTCATATGAGAAATATATTTTTGTGATTATTTTTGTGACATCAGTGCAACAGTAGTGTGTATAGATATAATGGAGGGAAGTTAAAGTGGAATTTCTCATGCTGGTTTCTTTTGAGTTCTTGTTTTTGCGAACTGAACGGGTGATTTAAATAAAACTTCAGTATACAGTTCCTTATCTTTTAACTAATAAAAGCATAATCCATAATCACTCCATTTTAAATCTCAGAACTAGAATTCCTGTTCTTGAGAACATTTTATGAACTGCCTGCATATGTCTGTTACTACAAAAGAGAGATGAGGTAATGGTGCTATTAATATATTGACTGTACTTGGTCCTCTGTATAGCCAAACCTCTTGATAGAGACATAGTTTTTTAGTTTCTGAATGGGAAACTGGGAGACTTTCAGATATATATATAGCTGCTAAATCAAAACAAAGTTTCAGGGCAAGCACAAAATCAGTCTGAAGTCTAAGACTTTGATTTAACCTCAATGATTTGCTGCAAATAAGGTTGAGATTTAGAGCTTGTATGGGATACTATGTGCACCTTATTTAAAAGGGCAGAATGTTAGGCAGTGAAAATTACAGATCATTGCCATCTTCTTTTCTTATTTGTAGGAGTAGCAAGTATTTAAAATACTGAAGTGAGACAAAGCTGCATTGGATGTGTTACTTTTTGCAATGAGTTAAATCATGGAATCCTGACAGCTTGCAACCTAGCTGATAGGCATTAGTTCTTTCCTCCAAACTGAGAATGTGTAAAATATGTGTAATGTAGCTTTACTGGAGAGAGTTTTGGCCAAAAATCATAAAAAGATCCAGTCACTTGATCTAATGTAGTGTTTCTTGTTTTCTTTCCTTTTCAGTGAAAAATATCAGATGCTGAAGAGAAAAACAGGAAAGTTGGGGGGAAAATAAAAACCACAGAAACCCTTAACAAAACAAAATACCAAACTAAAACCCTGTGCATGCAGCTAGCTTCAAAATAATCTTTCCTCTTTGTCTAGGTTGTCTCTTCAAGCCAAAGTTTAGCAATGCCCTGAACTTTGAGATTTATTTTCTTCATCGGTATTCAAATTGATGCTTTTGGGTTCATGTTGGTGTGGAAGTGGCAGTAACTAATAGGCAGGTCTCAATTGGTAAGTGGCTGTAGTACTTTGCTAGTGCTTCTGCTTTTTGCCTTTCCTCTTTTCTGCAGGTTTGTTAGGAATTCGAGGTTTTATGCTCACTCCCATTGCTGAGATCAGAGGGCCTTTCAGAAGCAAGTATTCCTGCCTCTGCCATTTGTTTTCTCTCTGTCAAGGTAGCAGAAGCCAGTACTGTCAGATGATCATCTAGACACTCTGATATCCTGCTGATGAAGCATAAACAGCTGAGGCAATGTTGTAAAGCACGAAACCATACAATTTTGTATGAGGGCTGTTCCTGCTCTCTGTGTTGCCAAAGTCCTCTTATTACTCGCTTATCTTTGTTCTTCTGATCAAATTAGTGTCCTGGCACAGTGACTGGACTTGTGTGAGTAACACTTTCTTCTTTCTCCTCTTTCAGGGGTAGATTCTGCCAGTGTATATATGCTAATGTATGCCAGTTGGAATATACTCTTCTGTTACTTACGGATGCTGGAAAGCCTTGTTCAGGATGGATGGATGTTTGACCTTTGAAGTCAGAGAAAAAAATCAATGGGAATGGATTGGAACAGAGTAAAGATAAATGTTGTACGGCTGGAGGGACCAGAAATAGTGGAAAGGATCGTTTTAGGATGGCAAGTTGTTTTAAGGGAACTAGATCATTTTAATCAGTGCTCTTTTAATTTCAACACAGCTGAAAAATCCAGTTGCTCCATAGGAAGCTTGCCTGCTCTCCTGTTGTATTCAGCCTCTGCATTAAAACTCACTTGGTCCATACCAGTCAAGAACTCATTGTCCTCATTCTTACATTTTCTCACAGAATAAGTAGATAAAGCAATAAGGAATTGATTGAACCAGAAAAAAAATCTGAATTGGTATATGGAGAGTCTTGGCAGACATTTGTTGCCATAGTTGACATACACTAACTGTGCAGCAGATGTATGACTATATGTAATTTGTAGTTGTGAACATACTCTGTTTCTCTGGTCAGGATGATAAATTTCAGATGTATACACACAGTCTTAACTAAACCATGCTCTATTGTCAACAAACGAGTCCACATGAAGATTTTCAGGGAAACTAGTGCTCAAAAATACTGAAAGAAAATATACTCACCTGTTTATCAGGCCCACAGAAGCAAAATATGAAACTTAAATATGAAACTTAAATTTAACACTTAATACTATCATGTCTAGTCATAGAGAATCTTTTGTAAAGTTGAGTTTTTAGACCCATCTAAGTATTTTGGGAGTCTTTCCATCAATTCCTTTGCAGTTTGCATGTAGTTAATTTTGAATTAAAAAAAATAAATTAATGAATAAGAATATTCTGGAGTCACTGAAACCTCACGACTCCATATTTAGCAATCCAGATAACTCATTTTTTGGAATAAGTGGGTTAAGCCCTCAACTCTTCTGAAACAGCATCCCTCCACCTTGCCCCCAAGTAGAAACCCTCCTGCAAGAAATAGTGTTCCACAGCTAACTTCCCAAGCATATGGTAAAGGCTATGATTTGACAGTCAGGACATTATTTCTAAAATATTCATAAAGTATTGCTATTTTTTCCCTATAGGAAAAAAATCACTTCTGTAAAGTCAAATTGGATTAGTAACTCTTAGAAACAAGACTACAGAGCTGTAGCCTTGTTCTACTTGTTCTATTGCCTGGATCAGGCAATAACTTGTTCTTTCAGACATCCTTTGACATTTGCTTCCCAGTGAATTTGATCTGACTCTAACAGAAACAAGAGATTCATCACATTTTGTGGACTTTTTCTTTTCTAGCTGTGTTTGAATTCCTTACTTCTTGTACTCTTTCCTTTAAGTTTGGATTGCTAAATATGGAGTCGTGAGGT
>VYZS01049786.1:28752-41843 GCA_013400695.1 Neodrepanis coruscans
TTCTAACTCCACCACTTCCCTGGGCAGTCTGTTTCAATGCTTTTTCATGAAAAAATTCTTCCTGATGTCTAACCTGAACGCCCCCTGGTGCAGCTTGAGGCTACATCCTCTTGTCCTGTCACTAGTTGCCTGGGAAAAAAGGCTGACCCCCATATGGCTACAACCTCCTTTCAGGAAGTTGTAGTGAGTGATAAGGTCTCCCCTAAGCCTCTGTTTCTCCATTCTAAACAACTCCAGCTCCCTCAGCTGCTCCTCATAGGACTTACTCTCCAGAGCCTTTGTCACCTTTATTGCTCTTCTCTGGACACACCTCAGCACTTCAATGTCTTTCTTGTAGTGAGGGGACCAGAAATGCACACAGTACACATGGTGTGGCCTCTCCAATGCCAAGTAGAGAGGGACAATCACTTCCTTGTCCTGCTGAATTAGTCTTTAAAATAGTATAAGAGTTTCTTCATATGACAAAAGTTTAAGTGGAGAAAGGTGATAAGCCTAAGAGAAGTATCTATTAGAAGCCTAAAGAGAATTATCTATTTGGAGCAAATAATTTTAGCTGCTAGAGCGGAGGAAAAGCTATTTTTTCCCACTGGCAAGAGTCAGAGGAAGCCTCAGTAAGGCTAAGGTTATGGTTCTATGCACATTAGTACCAAGTCTGAACATTGTTGAATCACTAGGGCAGTACAAGACAGGTTTGGATCATACATGAGCCAACAAACTGAGCACATTTTTGCCTAATTATTCTGAAATATTCCAATTTGGCCTCTGTGCCTCAGAGACCACCAAAGTCAGTTCTTACTGATTAATGTTGTATCCTGAAATGCACTAAACCCAAGAGTCTCTAAAAGTTGGCAAATCTCATTGCTTAGTTGCTTTATGTAGAAACATATTCAGAAATGCAAACTGTGGAGACCTCCCACTCAGAGAGGCAAAGTACAGTCATGATGTAGGCCACTGGAGATCACCATAAACCTCTTCTTGATAACAGTCTTAGCTAATCTGGCAGACTACAGGGTGTCCTGTGCCAGGGGTCCAATATTCACGCAGGGGTCCAGGAACGCAGAGGCACACCACTATGATGCAAAGTCAAATCCCTTTATTATCTATATCCTATTCCTATACATGCAGTACCTATCCTATATACTATACACTATATGTAATACATAATACAATACCTCTACTTTCAGCTACATTTATAAGTTTCTAGTTCCACATGTGTCTACATAACTACCTGATTGATCTCACAGCAAATGCACATGTTGTTGACAGATGAAGTCACCTTTTGATTGGCTATAGCCATAAACCTGGCCAATACTAACACCTCATTGCTATAGTAACCTCTAGTGCTATTTTTACCAGCAAAACTTGTGTACTTTAAGTTTCAAAGTTCTTTCTCATGTCCTTGTGCTTAGGCCTTTATCTACAGTCCAGCTTTGAGATATGCCTGCTGGACACACTCTGTCTTATGGGCCTTCTCTCATGGTATCCAACAGTCCTGCCATTGCTCATGTTCAATGGCTGTTGACCAACACCCCCAGGTCCTTTTCTGCCAGACAGATTTCCAACCTCTCTTCCCGCAGCCTGTACTGCTATGTGGGGTCATTGTGGCTCAAGGGCAGGACCCCACAGTTAGCTTTGTTGAACTTCCTTGGCCTCAGCCCATCAACCCAGACCACCCAGATTCCCCTGCAGAGCCTTCCTACCCTCCAGCAGATCAGCCTTTCCACCCAACTTGTTGTCATATGCAAACTCACTCCCTTGTCCAGATCATCAATGAAGATATTAAACATGACTGGCCCCAGTACACAACCCTGGAGAAGTGGTCAGCTGCCAGCTGGATGTAACTCCACTCACCACCACACTTGGGCCCAAGCGATCCAGCCATATTTTTACACAGTGAAGAGTTCACCCATCTAAGCCATGAGCAGCCAGTTTCTCCATGAGTATGCTGTGGGAAACAGTGCCAAAGGCATTACTAAAGTCCACGTTACAACATCCACAGCCTCTTCCTCATCCATGAAGCAGGTCACCTTGCTATAGAAGGAGATCAGGTTGGTTCTGCAGGACCTGCCTTTCACAAAACCATGCTTGCTGGGCCTTATCCCCTGTATATGCTGCCTGATGGCACTGAAGATGATCTGCTCCAGGACCTTCCCTGACACTGAAATCAGACAGAAAGACCTGTAATTCCCTGAATCCTTCTTTCAACCCTTCTTGTAGATTGGTGTTACATTACTAGCCTCTAGTCAGCTGGGACCTCCATGATTAGTCAGGACTGCCAGCAAATGATGGAGAGCAGCTCTGAGCCCTTCCAACAGCTCCCTCAGTACCCTTGGGTGAAACCTACCTAGCCCTATTGAGACCTGTGTGTGTCTAAGTGGTGTATCAGGTTGCTAACCATTTCCCCTTGTATTATTGGGCTTCATTCTGCTCTCCATCTATGTCTTACAGCTCAGGGAGCTGGGTACTCTGAGGACAACTAGTCTTACTATTAAAGACTGAGCCAAAGAAGGCATTTAGCCCAGCATTTTTCACGCTCTTTGTCATTGCATTTCTGCAGAAGGATTTCTTAAACAACAAGGCCATAAAGTATTATGGGACTGTGTGGACAATCCAGAGTTTGAGAAAAATAGTGTGTCCTTGAACACACTGATATCAAGGAACTATGCTGAAATAAGCAATTAATGAGGGGCTAAGGCAAGAAAGTTAGACTGCAAGGCATACCAAGGTGATTGCATGCTTTGCTGTGTACATCCAATCATCATATGAGACGCGTGAACAGAATGCCTGAACTAATGATATTATTGCTTATGCCACGTGAACCCTGTTTCAGTCTATAACTGTAACTGTGTTTTGTAATAAAGTGAAAGCATTCACCATACTCCTATGGAGACTGTGTTTATATTCCGGGCTCCCCTAAATCTTCACATTTCCCTATCCCAGTTGCAAGAGACAATCATCAAGTTCAATTGCCTGACCACTTCCGGGCTAACTAAAAGTGTATTATTAAGGGCATTATCCAAACATCTCTTAACCACTGACAGGCTTGAGGCATCAATCACCTCTCTAGGAAGCCTGTTCCAGGGTTTGACCACCCTTTCGGTACATGTAAAATCCTGTCCGTAAGAAGGAATAACCTGGTGCACCAGGGCACACTAGGACTAACAGGCAGGAAGCAGCTTTGCAAAGAAAGTCCTATGGGTCCTGTTGGACACCAAGTGGGATATAAGACACTAATGTTCCCCTGTGGAAAAGATGGCCAATAGACTTCTGGGCTTCATTATGAAAATCACTGCCAGCAGGACAAGAGACATGATCCTTCCCCTCTACTTCTACCCTTCCTGTCTACCCCTAATTTGATGAAAAGGGAAAAAATTTAGTCAAGAGGGATGTAAATATTGGCAAGTACAATTTCCCTCTCAGTTGTGAGCGTAAACCATGTTTACATGTTTAGTCCATGCCTTCCTCTTAACTGTTTTTTAGATCTTACTGAAATATTAGGCATTTATATTATTTCTATCATTTGTTAAACAAGCTATGTTAATTCAAACTATAATATTTCACAATCTCCTTCACCTTCCTCACATCTCTGTAAATGTTCATCAGTTCCTCAAACACCAGTTTCAGACTGTCATTTTGCTTCTGATAAAACTGCTTTCTTCGGTGCTAAAAATACAGGTGACAGTACCTAAGAAGTAAATAAAAACCCTGGCAGAGAACCATGAAGTCATCTTTTGCAAATGACAAAATCATAAACCTTGCTAAGTCACTAGTGATTCAATCAATAGTCTTTTTATAATAATAATAATAAATAATACAAAAATCTATGTTTGTTACTTGTTTCCAAGTAACACAGGCTTATGCCTGTGGTTTTTAAAGATGCATGGAAATGTTAAATCACAAACCAGAAGAAGCAGTGAAAAGAGTAATTCTAAGGAATGTATGTGCTCTGTCCTTTTCTTTCCCAAAGAGAGACATGTTACCTGTGTCCAAGTAACAAACACATACTTTGGTCTAAGCAATTTGACAGTTTCTGACCTGCTGTTAAAACCTATGTATGAACCAATAAATCTGGCTATTAAAAAGAAAAAAAAAAGTTGAAGTGAAGCTGTGATTTTAGTATTTCATTGAATCAAATCATTAAAGTTGAGTTTTAGCCCATAACAAACAAAAAAATTACGAAATTCTGGTTCTTTACCAAAAAAAATTAAAGCACTATGGGTTTATTTTTATCTCAGAAAGTCAATGCTCATTCACATAGCAGCTTTCCCAGATGCAATGAAAATTTAAATGGAAAGCTCAAGGCAGTATTATTAAATGATTTCCTCAGTCTTTGACAGAGAAACATGCAGAACACAGATATCTTAATACAGAATACATATAGCTAATGCACCCACATAACCTCAGTGGTACAGAAATGGGCTGAAATGAAATGGGTTACAAGAAACTTTCTGCCATTTCAGCTTTTGAAAGGAAACAGAGGAACGTGTGCATAATTCTTGCTTATAGTTATCTTCTATTTCTTGAAAACAGATTAAAATCAGTCACTTGTACTTCACGTTTTCAGTGGAACTGAGAGGAGAGGAGAGGAGAGGAGAGGAGAGGAGGAGAAAGTTATCTTTTTCCATCTATTTTTTCTTTGCAGTTCATGTGTGGATTGTAGTTTAGTACTGTGCATGTCCCAATAGATATTAGCCAAAGGTATGGATTTTTAAAATACTTACTTGTATGTCAAAGATTCAAAGCAACTGCACAGAGCACATGTACCTTACTCTTTAATACATCAGGCAACACAATTTAGAGGTAAAACAATACCACTGAGAGGACTACAAAATATTTTAGCAAATCTCATATGCTTGTACTATGCAGAAATTTTATTCCTTTCAAAACTGAAGGCTTCATTTCCACATATAAGTTTTTTTCTTCAGTCTTTTAAATTCTACAAAAAAATATAAACCCCTCTACTAGAGAAACAAAAATAAATCTGTCAAAACAAGGGCAGAAAAGCAATTTTTTTCTTCTTTAATTGACAAGTCTCTAACACAGTCATTTTCTTTTTCATTTATCTATGGCTGAAATATAACAAAACATCTCAAAGGATTTTCACTGATCTGTAAGAACAGGATTGTGTACTTTAACAGTCACAGCATTTTAGGATTGTGTAATACTCTGTCACACAGCAGGGTAATGTTAGAAAGAGACAGTTGTCTTTATTCTTATGGAAGGTAGAGCAACTGTGATATTTCTCCCTTAAAATGGTTTCCCTTCCCATGATTGCTTGTTCCTTGAGCAAGATAGAAACATTACATTAGTCATCTATACCTTTGTATTAAATTCAAAAAGTTACTTTTTCATTAGGAGGTAAGTCTGTGAATAATTTTCAGTAGTTTCAAAATTTCTATGCATGTAATTTAGTAAATAATAGCCTAGTGAGACTTTAAATCCTTCCAATTATTGCAGTATCTTCTCTCTACAGAGAGAATGCTCCCAGGACAATCTTGAAAAATTTTAGAAAATTCTAAATTTTGGGGTTCCCTTCTGCATCTTAGCACAGGCTTGTTTGTAGGTTGATGTTTGTTTGTTTGTTTCTTTTTTAGAAACTAATTTTAAATTAATTTAAAAATATTTTGGATTAAAATTTGGAATAAAAAGCATTTTAAGTTATAAAGAAAATTATAACTCTAAAGGGGATTCATAAGAAAAATCAGTTTGAATTAAGACTGGGCATTTTTTCTTTTGGCTTGGTTACTTCATTTTTTTTCTCTATAACATTTGCTCTATAAATATGAACAACCTAAGCTTAAAACTACCCAACTTAGTCCTCAAAGTGGAGAAATGTCCTTGAATTTTCAGTGTTGCTAGCAGTAGTTAGTTATTACTGCACAAATTGCAGAACTCAAGTGTGGGCCATTTGATTTAAAACATGTCCCTCTTTGGGAAATAAAAGGACAGAGAACATACATTCCTTAGAATTATTCTTTTCACTTCTTTTACTGGTTTGTGGTTTATAATTTCCATGCATCTTTAAAAACCACAGGCATAAGCCTCAGGCAGACTACACACACAAAATATACCGAAGTCAATGTTTTGTGATTTCCTGCCTACTTTCAGGGTATTGGAATTAATTAAACCTGAAGCTTCTCTAAAGCAAACATCCTACCCCCAGGTTAAACACTCTACTTTTATATTTGCTTGGAATATTCCTCCCAACACATTTGCTTGTTACTATTTGCAGTGCACTAAACTGTCAACCAGGGGACAGGTCATGTTCCTGGTATTTCACAGGCCAACAGCAGTAGAAAAATACAGAGTATATGTGAGGCCTCTTAAATTGTTTATGCACCAACAGTGCAAAACTGCTGTCCCTGCAGTTCCCCACACTCCATTTCCTATCTCCATTTCCACCTTATGCTACTACACTCTCCCTGAAAATGTTACCCTGTCCCTGCAAATCTGATCAGCTGTGCTACAAGTGCAGAAGGGAAGCCACCTGAGCATTCTGGTTCGGGAAATAAAAGAGGGCTGGGGATTGATTTTCTACAGGGCTTGTGGCTCCAGCTATCTTCCTAACTCACTGACAAGGATTTCTCTCAGGAGGAGTATCTTTTGCAGATCAGCCTGCAGCTGGGGAGACTGTGGGCATCGTGCTGGAGGAGTCAGGAAGGAAACAGGCATGCTGGAATATGGTGTCTGCAGGAACATAACCCTTATCACACATGCCTTTTCCTTGTACTTTGGTGCTAGCTCATTGTGAACATTTAGACGGCTGAGTAACTGCAATTGCTATAAAGTGCTTGTAATGGTAATTTAGAAAATGGTAATGTAGAATCATACACTGGGCACGCACTACCAATGACAACCTTTCATTTTCAGCACATGAATTTTAAATTCATAGTTTTGTCTCTAGAGAATACAGCTGCACATGTTTGTTTTTTTTTTTTTTTTTTTTTGTGTTTTTATTTTTTGTTAAGGAATCCAGAGATTTCAGAGAGGGGTAAGTGCAAAGAAATCTTCAGATGGGCAAGCAAAACTATTATAGCAGAGAATTCAGCTCTAGCTACCAAACAGTGCAGTAAAGACACAACAAGAGTTATTTCAATGACACATCTTTTTCTAATATACTAAATTAGACATTGCAATATTCTGACTGTAAGATATAAATTCATGTAAACAAGACTATAGCATAAATATAATATATTAAAAAAAGACTTAAAATAGTTTGTAAAATTTAATGTAGAACATGACCAAATCAGTTACTTTTTTCCTAGATCTGGAGAACTACCTGGAGAATTACCTGCCTTTACTTTACATCTGCTATAATTATTGTTCATAAGGAGTTCATAAAATAAATGAATTAGCCTGTTTTTCCTTCTTTTAAGGCCCTTTGAATTCTGCTGTTTGACAACTTGACTCCAATACAAAGTGGCTTTTCATGGGTATTAAAGATGACTGGGGAATTCTAATAAAAAATTAATACAGTAAAAAGATGCAATCGTTTCAAATCAGAAAAAAAAAAAGAAAGAAAATTTGAGCTTGAATTATTCTTTTAAATCATGTGTAGAGAAAAATAGTTTGTCCATTCCAAGTAATGATCAAACTATGATGTGAGTATCTAATTATCACAGGTTTATGTGCCAAAACTTCAAATTAGTTTGACAGCTCTTTGTCCAAATTTTGGGTGTGAAAAAAACTCTCAAATTTGATGGAATAGCCCATTGCTGTAAAGGAGCTTCAGTTATGCAGTCCTTCCCTGTGTTTCACAGAATATAAGATATTTGGATTTATATCTTCACCTTGTACAAATAATTTGAAATTAGCCAGTACTGTTATCCTGAAGAAATAAAACATGCAATTGTTAAGATTTCATAGTTATAAAAATCCCTTTATAAGCCCAATATAAGAGTGATTGTATAACTCTCACTGATTTTCACATCTGAGCAATTCAAATATTGAGAAACATATTTCTCATCTATATGGACTATTGGTTTAATGCTTTCTCTTCTGAAGTTTTGTTTTAATAAGCATGGTTACTGAATTCTGTTATTAAAGAATGATAATTCAGAAATAACTCTTTTCTTGAGTCAAGGAGTTCTTGCTGCACTGTCTGATAAGGTATACATAAATCTCCTATAAGATTAAAGTTATAATAATAAAACACAGCTGAGCTCTATAGAATAAAATCATGAATTCAGTGTCAACCAGTCTCAGTGGATACTGCCACTTCAGGAGCTATGAGGGTTGTGACAAATTTGTGATGTTGAAAGGAATATATGATCACTTCTAACCTTACATGTTCATTTTCAAGACTATGGATCTGCATACACATATTTTTGCATTATTCTATTTTCTCTGGCAGTAAAATTTTTCAACATGTTTTTTCATTCAGAAAAATGAAATTACAATATTGCAATATCATTTAAATATTCTTTGGCCATAAAAAGTAAATAACTGTAAGTTGTCAAATAAAATAAAACCAAATTGGTTTCTAGTCCCACCCTGTTAACAGTGTATCGATTTATATTACATCAAATCCTGCAGTTGTTCCTTATTTATCTTTCTTTTAAATACTATTACTTCCATGAACTCTACCCATAAATCAAGACCCTGTTGTAATAGGGTGTGTAATAGACTGTGAGAAAAAAAACCAAAACAACAAAAAATAGGACAAAAGAAATCATATAAACAGAGCATAATAGGAGAATGGAGAGAAACTGTTCTTCAGAAGAAGAAACCCCAAAATTATAAGCATAATAGGCAATAGAAATATATAACATATGAATAGTGCAATGAAAATTTTGCTTTTTCTTTGCGAACATCATTTCAGGAAACTTGAAAGATGTTTACTTCAGGGCACTCCTAATCAGAATCAGGGGCAAACCAATCAGAGGCTGGTTGTGAGCCAGATGCCTGCTTGAAATGACCTGATGAGAGAAAGGGATAAGCTATGAAGGTAACAAAAATCTTATGTTTAATTTAATAAAAAAGAGAATCCAATGGAGAACTGCAAAGGGAAATTTAAAAACCACAAAACAACAGGTTGGAAGAACAATCTTTAAAGCATTCTTAAAGCAGTAGAAAGACTGCATTGGTCAAGGCCAGAAACGAATGACACATGACGCTTGGAGCCTGGATAAAAGTATGTCAATGCAGGAAAAAGATGTATATTTGATAAAATGGGCTATTAATCTACAATATTTGGGTGTAATGTGAAGGAAATTGCAAACAGAGAATTCGTATCTACAGCTCATACAAGACCTCCTAAAAGGAGAGATGTTGCTGCTATTCAAAATGTTACAGAGAAATGTAATGCAGATAAACTTAAGAACAGACAATGTTCTTACCTGGAGGCATCAGAAAAACAAAGTTTTAGCTTGAGTGGAAGGAAACAGGACTGATATTGATAGTAAATTAGATACCTTCCCAGTAGGAAAAAAACCCAGTAAATTAGATTGCCGTTAGATGAGATTACCCTGAGGTATGACATAGTGAAAGGAGGGAATGGACCAGTATAGACCCTAGAGGACCTTCAGCTAAAAATAGTATATTGGAAGGGAAATAAAGAAGCAAAGAATCAGAAAAGAATAGAGGCCTTAGAGCAGAGATTGAAAAGATTTTAAGAAGATAGAATTGCTAAAAGTGAGGGAAAGATAGAAGGTAAAATATTAAGTCCATATTGCATAATTCAGCTTGGAAAAATCATTCTCATAAGGGCTGTTTCTTTAGAGTGGGACAGGTTACAGAAGAGGTTACAGAGAGGTTACAGAAAAGAATTGGCAAATAGCTCAGCATGGCAATTGCAATGCATATACTCTGTGACCTTACTTTACTGTCAGCATAAAGTGAGGTTTAGCTGCTCAAAAATTAGACATCTAACTGTGAGCCACTTACCTTAGGCTCTCCTTCTAGATAATATATCAGATCTCTTTTAAGAGATGATGAATCACACTGGGAGAAACTTCAGTTGACTTGAAGAGGGACATAGACCAAGAGTAATTATATGTACAAATTAGGGCAGAAATCCTACCAGAAAGATTTATGTAAACCTGGCTTCAGGTTATTGTTTGCTCCTCTTGTATGGTCTTGTTGGTTGGTTTTGACTATACGGTCTATTGGAAGAGGATCAAGGAGTCTAAATTTCTTTTCAGTATTAGAAATATTTATTTTCACCAACTTAAGCCTAGTTTTTAATAGCTATGGTATTTGTTTGTATGCCCTTGGTCTGATCTCCACAAGCCTCTCCTACATATTTTTTACCTGCCTCTCATCTTCATATAAGGAGACGTTATAGGGCAGAGGGATGAAATGTCTGTTGTGCATATGAAAAAATTTAAATCCTGAAAAACAGTGGTGATAACAATAAAAGAGAATTCATTACAACATCTATGTTAAGGTAGTTTTATTCTTACCTTTTATTAAAAAAACTATCTGATCATCTGCTTCTATAAAATTCACCCAAGTCTGCTTAGGGTCCACTGAACTGATCCATTTTGGACACCAAATGTGCATAGCACACTGAACAGTAGCTGTTGCAGTGCCTGCAAATTTTATATGCACTTAAGAGTCTGTTTCCTACATTATTTTTTCATTATATACCATTTTTGTATAGGACTCCAATGATTTTACTAGCATAGAAATGATTTTCCTAGCACAGCACAAGTCTGACCTGAGTACCACCACATCAGCATCAGTCCACTGCACAAAGCATCAATTTCTACTGTTAACTGAAACTGTCATATCTGTTCTGCTTTTATCTCTGTCTGATCTGAACATGTATAAACAGGAAAAAAAAAAAAGTGTGAACACTGCCCCTATTGCAAATGAAGGGCTAAGCTTCACTGTTCCTATTCATGGTTCTGCTGAAGGGTTGGTCCACGTGCGAATGAGATTTCAGATTTGCAGCTTTTTTAAAACTAGGGTTTTTCTGAGTAGTATGTGTCTACTCTAACAACTTTTTGTTTGTTATGGTCTAATACACTCCTATTATTTTGTTCATTGCACCAGATCTTCATTCAATTAAACCTTTCTATTTGCTTAGTTTAGTCAATTGAGAATTTTCCAAACTAAATTAACCAAAAAAAAAATTACTTAAGATTATGACAGTTTTCATACATGCTTGCAGCTATTTGACTCCAGTGAACAATAAACCACTGCCTTAGTATTTTTCTAGAAATCATCAACTTTAGTCAGAAAGTGAATCATGTGAATCTATAAAAACTTAAAAGTGGTGGTAAGTTTAATTGATGCAATTACTCATTGATATCACTTTATGTTATCAAGTATTTGAAACAACTTTGCTTCAGTTTTCATTTTTCAGAGCAGTAGTATTTTGAAGTGTGAAGGCTGTAAAAATGTAGCTGAGATACATCTGCAAACCTTTGACTGAACTATGCAGCATTTACAGTTAAGGATGTCTTTCTTGCCATGACTGCACCTTTTGGTAAAGATGTAGAGAATCTGTTTTTGGATTTTAAACTCCATATGCAGCTCTTTTTCTTAGTGGTCTAAGGTATTTTTTTTCTTTCAGCAATATAATCCAAGTTTTAAATTTTGTCTTCTTGGTCTACAAATATACTTTCTATGACAGAATAACAATATGTTTCACATGATTTTATGTTGTATTTGTAAGAGCTTCATTTTGAATGAAGAACTATCAAATTTTCTGCAGCTGATATAAAAATGAAAATGGTATTATTTTCTAAAATGTTGAAATGGCCTGGGTTTTACCAACAGGGAAAAGAAAGTAAGCATGTGAACCAAATAACAGTGAAAAGAAAATACTTTCCTTCCATGCCTCTGATTTCTACAACCTCTTGCCAAACTAATCTCTGACTAATCTCAGCCTCACTGTACTGCATGTACACATATGCACACACAAATCTGGCAGAAGACCATGCAAGAACAGCTTCATGTAGCAAGTTTCTTTTTGACAGACTGAGAGCATGTCATATCTAATGTCAGTATGTCATACCTGTAACAGAGCACTTAAACACAGATTTAATACTAGTGCTTCCAGAAAACTAAGGAAACAGTAAATAAGCAATAAAAAATTGGTATTGATTATACTCAATGCCTATCAATGAACATAGGCAACTAAAATGACTGCTGGCCTGCAAGATTAATTAGTAAGAATATATCACATTATTTTAAACAAGTCAAGATGGTAAGTTTTTGTCCATATATGAGTAGCCATTCCTAATGTGAAACAGTAAGAGGCACTGGCTAGCAATTATTTTGTCTTTACTTTCTAAAACCCTGTATGTTTTAACCAAACACCAGACTGCAGACAAATTTCTTTCACAGCAATCTCAGTGATGCCAGAGTATCACCAGGTAAAGGTGACTTTAGTTGTGTGTTTCTACCAAAACATGAAACACTTTGGGTAATGCAGGTGGTTATGCATCCAGGCAGAAGGGTGGAAGAAAGACAACGGTGACTCAAATGTTAAGTCAGCTTTTCTCGTGCATTTCTACAGTCCACCCATGTGGTGTTTTTAATAAATTAATAGAGCATGATACAATGTCCAAAGAATGTAAACCCTAGATATCAGAATGGCTCGTGGTCTGTTGTGGCTCTAAGACATTGCTAGACTTAACCACTGCATAACATATGACCACTTTTCCTTTTGTGTATTGACTGTATTAAACCCAAACAATTATAGACTATAAAGGGTACATGTCATGGTTCTACCACAAATTTAGCGATTTTGGACAAGAGATTCCGAGAGAAGTCACAAACACACCCCAAAATGAAGAAAACACACAAATATCACAGTTTATTTCGCATACACACAAAAACCCGACAAATAAAGTGCAAATAGACAAACAAATTAAGTTTCCCAGGGCCCGTTTTTGGGACGAGGACGCTCTGGAGATAGTGCTTGTCTCTCTCTGGGCCCCCCGAGAGACTCCGGGGTAATTAGAAGAAAACACGTGGCTGGTCTGAGAACTCCCTTAGCAGCGCGAGCTTCTGCCCGGCTTTGACTGAAGGAAAACTCAAGAAAATTAGAAACCGCGCGCAACCCCCTCCCTCCCCTTCTTGTTAGCCCAGGGAGGGATTTAGTGCTGATGGAAGAAGAGATGTGGTCTTTGGACCCC
>VYZS01049795.1:3394-20504 GCA_013400695.1 Neodrepanis coruscans
ATTTGACAGCCACTGTCTCAGCTGACCCTGAGACAGATTATGCGATCTTCAAGACTTCCAGTGCTGAGCAGCAAGTGCTTGAACATGAGCTAGCTAGGACTGTAACAGATGCATTGATTGTCTCTTAATCACAGCATAAAATATTACATGCATTAACCATAAGGGAAAGAGAATGTTTCTTCACTATTTCTTAGAAGTAACACAGAAAAGACTACATTCTCTCCATAAAATTACTCTGAAACCTCTCTCAACATCATCATAGACTGTGGTGTTAGTCAGATACTAGCGATGGACATTTAGCCAGAGCATTTAGGTATCATGTCTCTGGGTAGTTTCCCACTGTCTTGGAGACAGCATCACAATGTAACTTACACACAACATAACTAAGAGTTGAGTAAATTTCATTCTTACAAAATCTAATATATCTACGGGTAGGTAAGACTCATAATAAAGCTTTTTACTTTAATTCAGTGGAGAATTCAGATCTTGAAGCAAGAGATCCATTCCTCCTGTCTCTCCTGGTGAGCCACCAGATTAGACACAACAAATGAAAAAAATACCTGGACTCTTCTGCCTTAGGCAATGTCATTGATTTTTCACTGACTTACCACCTTCAGAAGTTTCTTAGAAGTAGTGTACAGAGTATCATATCTCATTATTCCGAAAAATGTGAAGCCTAGTATGTTCCGAAGCATGGCTGTAGACTTTTCTAACGCACCCTTCATAAAACCTCTTGAAATTGTCATTACTACACAATTCCCTCAACTATTAGTCCAGTTCATCTATACTTAAGCAGTCTTTGTGTTGCACCACTTTGTGAAAGGCCCCTAAATCTTCCATGGGAAAAAGTAATTTGCAAGTGCATTATTTGCAAGCACATCATAGCAGCCTTTTGACTCTTTCATCCTAACTTGTGCATATATTATTAATGAGGATGTATCCCATTACAGGGATTTGGATAAGGGAGAAGAACAGAATTCTGTAAAATGTATTTTACGGGGGGAAAAAAAAGAAAAGCAGGTTTATGAGGAAATCCAGGTTTTATCAGTTGTCCAGTTTTAGAAGTATGGCTTTGATTTATGGATCAAAATTGCTCATTTATTATTTTATCTATACTGCTTTAGGCAATTTTGACAGTTAAAATTTAGTTTTATTGACCAATGCAGCCAGTTTAGCCACAAGGGGACTAATGCACACACAGCTTGCTGCACTCAAGAAGCTATGATTTGATTCCATGACCAAGTCAGATTGGGAATTGCAACCAACATAACAATAAGTTCCAAATCTCGATGCTTGAGGCAAAATACTTACTCTAAAGCACAATCATCCTATAAAAGAAGGTGGGAAAGAATTTTGTGATAGCAGCCTCCATGCACTGTTTATTGTAGCTGATATATTCTGCCAATGCTTCTGTCAGCAATGGACGCAGAGTAGTACAGAGGAAACCTTTCTTTAATAATTGTGGACAACAGGTAAAGCTGGAAAAAGGAAATGAAAACGCAAAAACAGAATCAAAGGTGTGCTCTAGTACTATGGCTTACCAGGGATCTGACTCTGAGAAAAATGTCTTGAACACTGCTTTTTTTTTTTTTCCTAAACTAGATTTTATTCATATATACATAAATATGCATGGATTCATGTTGCAGCAAGAAAGACTTACAAGTTTACTTAAAAAAACTTACAGGAATGATTTTAAGCCAATGTTAATTTAGGCCTATCCTATTATAAAATTAGCATCTTCTGCAATCTCAATTTTTTGCTCCATTGTGAAGCCCCTTGTGATACATAAACAAATCTCTGAAGAGAAACAAATCAATAAAGTGTCTAATTTGATTAACCATGTTTTTAAATTCATCAAGACAACTGTACAAAAATAAACCACTTACTTGTCAGTATTTTCCATGTCTTCTTTTCATCATCATAATACTGAACCAAATTGCTGGGTAGCCGGTCAGGTCCGGGAGGCAATCCTCCAACCAATAACAGCATTTTCTTATTGGAACGAATTCTTCACCCAAAACAAGAGGAAAGATGAACAACCACATTACTGAGGAGTATTTTTAGTGGCAACAAAATCATAACCGTCAAAAGAATGTTCACTGCTTGCAGTTTTTGATTTCATTTTTTTGTGTTTCTTCTCCCAATCATGTCTCAACAATTTCTTGAACCAAGCAGAAAAATGATCAGAAAAGCTGCGTATCTCTCTACTCATGGAATAATAAGCTTCCTTTATGCAATTTGTTAGAGGTTCATTCTAGAACGACCTTTTTCTTATATTATCCCTTTAAATCATCACTCTTTACAGCTGAATACACATGAAATGCTCCGGAGTTGTACTAAGGTTAAGCATTAAAGTTGCATG
The DNA here is from genome assembly GCA_013400695.1 of Neodrepanis coruscans. Classification (NCBI taxonomy): domain Eukaryota; kingdom Metazoa; phylum Chordata; class Aves; order Passeriformes; family Philepittidae; genus Neodrepanis; species Neodrepanis coruscans. Next base: position 5,757 of record VYZS01049795.1, read on the forward strand.
TCAAAAATCGTATTAGTCAAAATCATTATTATAAGCCATTCTACACTCAAAGAACCTTGAAAAAATTAAGGTTATGCAGAGAGTTTGTGAGCCAACTCTTTAATCACACACTGAACTTCAGATATATAGTTTCGTACAATTAGCAGCACTGGGCTAATGGTTATGGGTTAAATGCTACTTACAAGCACTTTTGTTTGTTTAATTTAGTCCAGACTCTTGCTTTCACTATCCCCCCCGGCTCCCCCCTTTCTCTTTGCTCTCCCCCTGTGCACCACTGGCTATAGCAACACCAATTGGTAAAAATGAGACTGTGATGTTGTTGTGAGCCTCCCCAGAGTGGAGCCCTGCCAATGCTTGCCACTGATCCAGCGGCATGAACCTGCTCAACTGTGCAAAGTCACTCTAATTCCCTCCCTCTGTTTTTCTACCTTCTCCCCCAGGGGGCAACCACTGAAAGGAGTGACTACCCACCCATCAAGAGCTGGCAATTCGCTGCTATTAACCGTGACCGTGATTCCCAATCTGCCTAGCAGTTCTTAAGAACAGGACTGCAATGTCTCATCTGCAGTAAAAGCGGTTATCTGCACCCTGGCCTCCAACGCTCCACCTGATGAACGTACAATTTCTTTGCAGCATTAAGGGATTTAGCACAATTGTAAGTGAAAACAGGAGGGGAGGCCCAGACCCCCAGATGAGCCCTGATGCTTTAATAGTCACTTCACATATAATTGAACTTTCATCAGTTATACTAAGCTTGGGTGAGATAACACTGAAATAAAGGTCTAGGCTCAAAATGTTCCTGTTAAGTAGTAAGGTGATGTAGCCTGGAAAATATCCATCGATAAGAATGAATGTGCAGGAGGAGCATTCATTTGATGGAAAGCACCTTTGTCAAACACCAACATTTTTCCAAGCATGACAACATCCTTGTGGCACTGTGTGCAGCAAACACCTCTGGCCAAGAAAGGCGCTGAACATGAACCAAAGCCCCCCCACCACAGCTGCACATGGTGGGTCAGAGCACCATCCAGGAGCTCCAAACCCAGCAGTGCACTCTCCCAGCAGGTCCTTTACCATTGAGGCACACCCATAGCTTCACTCACACCACTACCTAGAATGCATGTTGGTGACTCACCAATTCACATTTGTACCAGGATTGCACCCTCTCTTGAGAAGAATGGGCAAAATGAACTAGGTTATGCTGTAGGTATGCACTACCCACAAGGAATTGTCTTCAGAAAGGGAGCATGCAGCTGGAAGGCTTGGTTCACACAATACTCCGGAATAAAATCTGTCAAATGGCTATCCAAAGGACAACTACAGACTACAAATGCAGCTATGATTAGGATGGCCATCTGGCAGATACCCTTTTTGTTTTTAAATAGATTTAGGTGGATGGATTGACAGTGGATGAAACAAAACTCTCAATGCAGGGGCAGGAGTTACACCATGGGGGGCGGTGGCATTGTTCCATGCTGCCCTACCCCTTTGCTTCTCTCCTGACTTGGGGAGAGCCCCACAGTCCCTCAGGCTTACTGACAAACCAGCCTTTCACATCAGCACTTTACCTGCTCTGTACTGTCAAATGATGACTGTTACCTGCCCACCAGAGTGCAGCTGTGTAGGATATCAGGAATTGTCTCATGATCACTGTCGGCACAGTCTCGACTCAGTGAGACCAAGCTCTGGGGAAAGCTTTCAAAAGCACTCTCAGCATCTTGAAACATTCAATCTCTCCAGTAAAGTTTTTAATGAGAGAACATTTGATAAAAACTATGCAACATGGGAGTATGATAAACTGTTTTTGGTATGAGTTAGGGATGACTGCACATGTAACAAGTGGCAGAGCAAACCAGAGCCATAAGTCAGTTATGCATGGCCATCCCTAACGATAGAGGACAAATTGTTTATTCCAACCCTCCTGTGTTGTATGTTATATCACAATCAACTCCCTGTGTATTGTAAAATTCAGAATGCCCTTGCAAGGTTTACTTGATAAAGGAGTTTATTTTGATTTTCATCTTTCATCTGTAAAACTCCCTTCTAACTCCAAAGCACTGTGAAAATCCAATGAATGGCCAAGGCTCAATAGTTAAGGTGAAGAATGAAATGTCAGATATAACTCTGAGTTTCCAGACTTTGGCAGCTGCAACTATCCTTAACATTACTTTTTCAGCTAAACAGTCTGAAAAGCTACTGTTTCTTGAGAAAGAGTAGTGCTGCAATATGGGAATGTTAAAAAAATATTTAGCTTTTTCACATCTTTAAAATAGGAAGTAGCACGAACAGAAGCCCTTAATAAAAGTTTAATAAGAACCTGTTAGTCAGCAAAGTCTTTATCAAAAGCACAGGGAACTCTTACACGGCAAAGAAGATATAGACGCTTTTGCTCTAAATAACAAGTTCATCTATATTCTCTATATTGAGAGCTTTTCCAGAATTAAAGAGATGCATGTCCTATAGGCATATGTTTTCTTGGAGCCAATTTCTGCTTTTTAAGTTTTGGTGTGAATTTCTACAGTTTGGATTTAAAAAATTTTTTTCCTTATTGTGTCATATTTTTGTTCCACATATTGCACTGAGCAGTGCTGTAGAAATCTTAAAATATATTCTAAAATATGAAAAAGATGTAAATGATCACTGCTTATATGCAGAAGACTTTTTCAAATATTAAAAAAATTTAATACAACAAAATACTATAAGGAAGTCAGGATTTAAAAATATGTGCAGTATATTAGCAAGATAAAGCTTCTCCCTTTCTTGTATTACATGTTTGCTATTTGGATAACTCAAGATTACAATGTGAAGTGCTCTTCATTATATCTGAAACACTCTTTTCATTGTCCTTATTTCACAGTGTAATATAACATTCAGTTACATACTGTGGTTCACAGTGTCTCTGCCAAGAATGTTATGACCATCTTAAGTTCAATTAACAGTAGTGAGTCCTGGTAAGGGAAGACTAAAATAATATTAACTGTGGACAGGCAATCTGATATCATAGCAGAAAACTGACATAAATTTATACGAATTTTATTCCTAAAGCATTTCTTATACCTAGACTCCAAAACTCTAGTTCTCAACAATGAACATTCATATGTTGTTATTATTCTGCATACACTTTGCAGTTTCTGTTCTGCTAAGACTTCAAAACACTTAATTCACCTTAATTAAGTTCCTGGGTACCGCTTGTGGTGTGAAATTTGTTTCGTGTACATACAATACTGGAAACCAAAGTCTATTTCAAAGTCAAGATTTTCAAATTTTTTTGTATGGTATTCCTCAGACACATAAACTAAGGAATTTGAGTAGTCACATAAGTGGCTTCATTTTCAGAGATATTGAATAACCATCAACATAAGCCCTCCTCATTTCAAAGGTAGAAGCAGATGTAAAACTCAGGTCACTAGTCCATAGTCTTAACCATGAATACACATGACAAAAGGCTAAAGTCAAGTGAGTTTATCAACTCACAAGGAATCAGTGGAGAAGGTTGTACGAGACCTCCTGAAAACTGCTCCTACTCTTCTGCAACCTTGTGTCAATGGAAAAGGCAAGAATGGGGAACACTCCTTTTGTACATTGTTTTTCTTTATTAACATATCCATCAGTCTTGTACTGATGGATTTTCCTTATCTGGGCAATTAGTCTAAGTTCATTCTACCAAAGCTGGCAAGAAAACAAGTCCCAACAACACATTTTCTCCAGATTCTTCCAGTTCTTAAACAATGCAATAAGGCTCCCCTCTCTGCTTTAGGGAAACAAAAGGAAGGAATACAACCATGAAATGGTAATCCTGTGGCTCTTAATGCATCCAATGTAGTGTTACACATCAGAAAGAAAACCACATCATAAGACATACAGCTGATCATGGTCATCAATGAAAAAGAAAGAAAGGGGAATAAGACTATTCAATGATACTTTCCTTTGAACTCAGGTCTATAATAAACCCAAAAGCCTGGATCATTAATTAGATTTTAATATAGGCCATCGCTATTGCTTTGAGTATGGATAGCGCCAGGTAGATCTTCTGAGCAGCAACTTGACAGACATACTGGCATGCCTTGCTCCTGTGCTTCAGCACTGACCTTAAACACAAGCCAAATCAAACTTCAAGTACTTGCTCACAGAGCTCAGGCACAAACAAAACCAGACACAAGACCAGCACAGATCCAGCAACAGCAGGTGAATGTGTGGTGAATTTTACTTACATCCACAAATCTCACTACGTCAAAGGACTTGACAAACTGGACTCTGACAGTGATACTGTCAAAAGACGTAGCAAGAATCTCATAAAAAATGGCTGTGTTAATGTGCAGCAGAAACAAAATATTGCAGAGAGGTTTAGATACCAACTTCAAGCTAACGGAAAAGAGACACATATTATCCCAATCAGCATTTCAGTAGCAGACCTTTTGTTTTTTAACATTAAAGACATAATTTCATCATCAGAAATCAGGATGGTGCTTAGCAACCCTTTTCTTCTCAAAAGGTATCTGAAGGGGTGCTGTGTCCAACAAAAATGTAATGGAGAATCTCGTTGTAGTCTGAAAATCTGAACCAATGTTACAGGCATTCATATGCCCATGACCGAAGAGAATGTTTTGCCACTTGTGATGGGATCTTCAACAATTACCTTCCACACTCCTGGATGGGCATTTCAGTGCAACAAAAGTGCCCTGTGAAAACTGCTCATTTGAATGGATTTTGGCTTCCATAGCTGACTGCCATGATTTGTAATACATGTTTAATAGAGAGGAAATATAATTATCCAGGAATTTAACTATGAACTTGATGAAAGCCATAAGGTACAATGTAAAATTTATTTTGGACAAAGGAATTTTGTGAGGTTTTGTTATCACATAAAATAAATTAACAAGCATATAATAAGTGAATAGGCATCCAGAATCTCTTCCTAATCCTATAGCACTGCAAGGGGAAGGACCTGAGTTCTCACAGCCAGCAGACCAAGTCCTGATCAGATTCCTGCTGTAACTCTGACTCACCAGGAATATCCTTCTACTTACGGATGAAGGACAGACCTAAAAGGATATCTTGATTTTGTCAAAACTTAGAGCATGATAAAGCCTCTTGCAAATTATGACTGATAATTCTTTAGTTCTTGAGTTCAAAGAATGTTCAAAAATGTGCTGAATGCATGAAAGTTCCTTTACAAACTGATTTTTCTGACTCTTCTAAGTTGCCCCTCTTGCCCAAGACATACTTCAAAGAATGTGAAAGAACTTTCTAGCAATGCAAAAAACCTGGAAACCAGTCTTATCATGAAGATTTTGGTTTTCATCTTTTCATTCTCAGTGTGGACATACCTAGTAGAAGTTTTCATTGCAGCAGAGCTCACAGTAACCTTCACTGAAGATGACGCGACCCTCAGGAGACATGCGCTCTCCTGCTTATTTAATACATCTCACCACTGGCACACTGAAGTTTGGTAACATAAATACTAAGGTGAGAATGATCTGCTTCAGGCATTGATTGTTGGTTCAGCCCTGTGAATCAACTAGAACTTTTATTAGATTTTGTCCATTTTTTAAAAAATGTATAGAAAAAAAAGTCATTGTTTGTTTTAACAACAATCATTCCTCTTCCTTCTAAAAAGCAGAAGTGTAAGGGCAAGAGAATCTTTTGTCTGACAGGTCACACTTGCCTGTTACAAAGTCACCTTACAGGTTAAAATTTCCTTTACTTCTAAAATTGCCAACACTTTTCCATCCCCTGTATTAAAATAAGCTAGAATCTGTTTCGAGTTCTGAATACCAATTTTTCCTCATTAATCCAATCTTCATTAAACTGTTAGCAGTTTAGATTAGTCTCTAAGTAAACCTTAAGAGTTAGCTTCCAGCTTTTATTTGGAAGATTTTTTAAAGTCAATGTCTTTTCCTTTTGGGATAAAAGCCTCTGACATAAAAGGTACCTTAGGGGTGGGCAACTGTCCTAGAAGAGTGACATCTACCAGCAGTGCTCATTTGGGAAGAACACAGAGGAACGTCCTTCTCATCTTTGTCTCCCTGTTTTACCAGCCTATTCTTCATGTTGACAGGAGACTGGCCATTCCCCACAAAGATGCTCAGGAGCTTTCCCATACAAAGTCCTTCCAAGGTTGCTGTATTCATACACAACACTGTTGTTCATTATAGCTTAAGACTGGATTCAATAGATGTGTTGCCTATGTAAGATCATGAATAGTAATTTTATAGTGAGGATATCTACAATCTATTTGAACACAAGTCTTTAAATTCATTGAGATCCGACTGCTAAAGATATCCTTACTAGCCACACAGTAAGTATCTGAAGCATTGTAAAGCATCTGAATCAAAGGAATATTACTAGCAAAGCAAGTTGGTAAATTAGACAGATGAGCCCTGTATCATGAATCTTAGTGGCAAAACTATGCAAACAATTTTCCATACTGATGGAAGTTCTAAAAAGCCTTTAAGTAATTCCCTTTATCCTGAACACTGTGAGGAAAAAAAAAACCACACAAAAAAAACCCCAAACAAAAAAACCAAACAAACCAAAAAAACAAAAAGAAAAAAAGTCAAAGTTAAATGCTTTCGCAAATTGCTTTCCCTTCCCCATCTCATTTTGTTTGGTTTTTTTTTTTTTTGTTTGGTTTTGTTTGTTTTTTGTTTCCAGACAGAGAGTGTAAAGTGGAAAGACTTCACAGAATGCCTTGAAGTGGCCAAATCCTGTTTTTTTAATTATTTTTCTTCCCCTTCCCCCCCCTATCCCTGGGAAATTTCAATCAACTCATTTTTGATTTTCAGACTGTGAAAAGTCAAGAAGGTCCTTTTTAGATTTGATTCCACATTAAATATCCATGTCAACAGGAGGTCTTGGCATCAGAGGCTGTGTTCTCCACAGTTGAGGCTCCTTTTCTCTTAGGAAGCCAAAGAGAAGAAACACACCTCGGTGCTGGCTCACACAACTGCTTAGGTAACTGCTTACCTTTTCCACCGCCTTTTTTTTTTTTCCTGAAAGGAGGCAGCAGTTGGGGAACACAGGAAGAACCAACTGTGGCACAACTTCTATTTATTTCCAGCTTCACTGCAAACCGTCTGCTTCCATTGAACTTGGCAGCTGATATTTGCTCAATTTATTGTCTGCTTTCCAAGAATACAGCAAGTGTTGACTACTAAGTACTAGGCATGACAGTCTTTAAAGAAAATTTCAGGGAGGCAACAAATATGAAAAGTTATGCCAGGAAGTATCTACTAAAGGTTTTCAACTTTCCATATTCTTCAATTTCTTTAGAGGGTCCTTTGGTAAAGCTGTAATATCAGACAGAACCTGTTTCAACAAAACCAGCAAGAGAGATGTTTATAGAGCAGGGCAGTCCTGTTCCAAACCTTCATTTTCAGGATTCCTATTAACTTTCCTCTTCAATCTTTTCAGGACATGCTGAGCAAAAGATAATAACAAACCTTGCCCTGATTTAGAAAACTGCTTGGATTTTTAAAATACAGGTGTTGTTTGAGAGGATAAAACAGTATTTTTACAGATTATAAGGATTTTTCCATAACGTGAATTTATGAGTTTAACAGAACCAAAGCTTTTTTTCCTGGCAAACTATTTTCTGTTGATTTTGTGTTCAATGTTTGCTCCCCTTACTCCCCTTGCCCTCAAGGCTCACTGTGCTTTCTCTTCAAGTACAAATCCAAACAATTACACCATCACAGCTCTGTTCCATTTACTGCTCAGCAGTTACAGACTCAGAACCTCCATATTCTTCTGCTATAAAGAAAAAACTATAGTGACCCCAGGCCACAACATGCCTTCTAAGACCCTCTCCTTCCTATCTCCTCTCTCCACATGAGAAGGATGTACATGAGGCAAAGAGTGAACAGAAAAGTCTCAAATTGGTAGCCAAGACAGATATGTGTGATGCTCACCGTGATTCTACAGCACCCCATTTGTAAAAGGTACACCCTAAGTATAAATCATTCCAGAAGGACGGTGTCTGATATAGAACTTCCTTATTTAGGAGGCTTTGCAACACTCGTGACCTACGTACTTCCTGACAGGACTTCAAGTACTAAAAGGAGTAGGGTGACACAAAGCCAACGAACAGCACAGTCCAACAAACTGCAGAAGCCTCTGGAGATCCAAGCTGAGAGGCCTGGAGCAGTGGGCACTGATGTGTGTGTAAGGTCAGGAGCCTGAGGGAAGGGGCACTCAGAAGTCAGGGGTCATGGTAACAGAGGATTCAAGAGGAGAGACAGGTGGAGGTGAAGTTCAGGTGGGATGGACCTGGGGAAAAGCCCTATCACCTAAGGACATAAATCAGGAGGGACTGCCAGGTCACAAAGGACATTATCCCAAGTAGCACCAGGAAACTTCTTCAACTACAGCTGCTGGAAAGATGGTTGCCCATAACAAAGGCCGTTAAATGCTCTTCATAAATTATATTTCTTCTAGCAAGTATTACAGCTGAGCCAAGAAACTGGCTATCATCCATGCCACTGCAGCTCTCAAGGATTTTACCAGCCAGGACATACCTGTCTCCAAGAAGGCTCCCAAGGACTGTCCTGACTCACAGCAGTCCTTTTGGGACAATGGTGCTGCCTCTGTCCACAACATGAACTCCAGGCCTCCCTCCCCCTTGGAAACTTCACATCTCTCCACTTATACTTTAGCACAAGCCTGTCTCCAAAGGTAAATGAATGCATATAAGGCAAGTAAGGAAAGTAGGTGAGACTAACTAGGATTAAACTGATTCCAGGTCTGTGGATCACTTCCCCACAGCCTCTAATGCGTCAGTCTCCCTTCTGCAGCTCAGCTGAGAGAGTCCTGGCACAAGTACAACTTCCTGATATTAATTCAGGCACATAAAACATGATTCAAAGCCCACTAAAATAAGCCAGAGTCTCACATTCACTTCATCCATACTGTAACGCAAAAGTTAAGAATTCACATACATGTTTTTTATCAGGATGCTAATTTGGTATTTGAAATATTTCTCATTTGCAATTAATCACGAGTAAGATTATTAGTTAAAAATCCAAATATTGGTGTCACAACCACAAAGGGACAGGCAGTTGGTTTTTATCAGAATATACAACAATGTCTTTATGTGAAAAAACACACAAACTCTTTTACAACCACCGAACATGTCCTACTGAGACTCTACAAAAATCTCAGTACAGAAAGAAGTCAAACTGAACTACAATGTGAGATTTGTAGACAAACAGTGTATTCAAAAAGGAAATCTTTTAATTTCCAAGGGATGTAATCAGTTTCTTCAAATTTTTAATCTCCTCTGTAGTAGGTAAAACAGAGCTAGTATATATGCCTTCCACATAAACGCTACTGTCTCATTCTGTTAAGCACTTTACATGTTCAGCACTTTACATGTTCCTTCTTCATCAACAGTTACCACTTTCCTACTAAATGAAAACTGGTCACATCATCTTCATCACCTGTAACTGTTTAATTTGCTATCACTCTCACTAATTCTGTCTAACACCAAACAGTCTGGATGAGACTGTCTCCTCACTGAAATTAAAGAAAAAAACCCAAATAAACACACCTCTACAATTAGCTGTAGCAGGACCAGAATTTGCACTTCTAATCTTCCCAAGGTCTAGTAGTCCAGGGAACAAAAGTATAGAAAAAGAGCTGGGTCTGTACATGCTGAGACTTTGCTGAACACATAAAACAGAACAGTCAGGCTTAGCCTTCTTATCTCTTTGTGTCTTTATTTCCCCTCTTTCTCTTGTGCTCTTTAATTATTTTCTGTCTATGACTTTTCCCATCTCATGTCAGTTGGTTGATCCCCAATCATTTTTCCTCCCCCACATCTAAAACAGCTTTCCCAGAATCTGGAATACTCAGCTGTTACTGATAACAGATGCTGTTTCTGCCAAGAATTAGTTTTCTCTCTTTTGTTTCTTTCCTCATCTTCTTTTTAGCTGCCAGGGTCTTTTTGGTTTTGCTAGTTTCCTTTCCTGTCTGGAACCCTATTTGATTTTTCTCCCTTCAAAACTATTCTTCTCTCTCCTCTTCCCTCATTTGTACTTTCTTGCTTCTCCTACTTACACCTCATTTCTCCTCTGGAGTATTTCAACTCCTTTCTTTTTCTGCATTTTCCCCTCTCCCACAGTTTTATTTTCCTCACTCCCCTCTGCTTTCGGGTACCTGACACAGCTGTACAGACATCTAACCGATGCTCTGCCTGCAGACCTCGGGAGGAGCGGACCAGCCCAAATGCCCATTGATGTGGAGAGGAGCTGCGTGTGTCCTGCAGCTGGCAAACAACTCCCAGGCCATCAGGGGCTGCCTCTTCCCACCCAGCCTCCCTTCTTTAGCCTGTCTGGAACAAAGGGCACTGTAAATAGTTACAGGCGAGTGGAACCATAAAATCATGTAAATGGTCTATAAAAAGGCTACAATATTTAGTTAAAACATTTAATAATAAGCCTCACAATTTAAATATTTTTTCTTTAATGCTCCATTGTCTGTCTATAGCTATATTGCGCATTAGCACAAGCAAAGTTGAAGTTAAAAGCAAGGTGTTTTATAGCAGTGATGTGTTTTTAACCATTTTCATTGTTGCAAGTAAACATGAAAGCAATAATAATTCTCAGTAACTCACTCATCTTTAAAAGTGAATTTCTCTTCAGCAACATGGTAATGCTCTAACCCAAAATTTTTTAAAAACTGAAAATACTTACTATGTATTGTATAAAATATATTGTATTACACAATAAAGTACAGAGACATTTTAATCAACTCAATACTCTGGTGAAGTCCTGAGAGTCAAATAAATAATTGGGAGATGAACATTCCTGTATCTAAATGCATTTTCTTCCCAGAACTACAGAAAACATGACATAGCACAGAGCGACCTGTGTCTTTCAGGGACAGACAAACACCATTTAAGCCTAACATTCAGGGTCACTCACCCCACCCCAAGTTGAAATCAATTATGATTTTCCCTAGGGATATCAAAACTGGTTATGCCTCAAGAGGCTTTAACAGCAGCTTGCATGCTGTGGCCCTTCTGAGGTGAGGATCATTGAGTCAACAGAATTACTAACTTTGCTTAGAGTTGAGCACCTGATTAAATGTCAAACCAAAGCCAAAACACCCATCCCCTGTGGTGAAACCCTAAACCACAGAGTGAACAGGAAGGTTCATAAGTCAGAAACGTAATTCCTCAACTTTTAAATGATCATTTAGTTGCTCTACTTTGAAAATTAATCTTACAAAAATACATGAGGGCATTCAAGCATTACTTTCTCTTTAAAAATTTCGTGAGGAAAAAAACCCCCTGCTTTCCCTGCAGGTAAGCAGTGTTTCTCACTGCAGCACAAAGGACAACCCAGATACCCATTTAGCCTCAGCATCACTTGTGCTACAAGACCTGCATTTGTGGCACAAACTTTATAAATAACTCTGCTCAGAGTGCACAGACTGGCTCTTATGAGCCAAAATCACTGTCCTCCAGCCCTGACCGTAGGACTAGCTTCACAGTTACATTTCAGAGAAGAATCACTGTATTTTGAGCTTCCCATTGCATTAATTATGAAACATAAGTAGCCCCAATGCCAAAGAACTACAAAGTGTGCATATGTGTGTGTAATATATGTCTATGTGCTTTTTTTCTAAGTAGCATGTTACAAAAAAACAAATGTTCTTTTAAAAAATGCAGAAAAGTTATTGGCAGGTTCTAATACTGAGTGCAATTCTCCTTATTTCTTCAACATGCAGGAAGCAGGTGGCTATGTACTGGGCTGCTTGTATTTCTCACCAACCCATACTGTACTGTGCAGCAGGTATTACACTGCAGAAGAGGAACAGTTAATCTTTTTCTAAAGACATATGAGTCCTTTTGTGAATGACCTTTCATTAAATTCCAAATTACTAAAGTCACCATTACTCACAGAAAAAAGTAATCAAAGTTTTAAAGTCTTTTTCTGTGTAAGAATTGTTATGTATTTGCACATGTACTTCACTGCTAGTTACTTTAAGATTTCCTTCTGCAAATTAGTAACTTAAAGAACTCTGCAGATTTTCTTCCTTAAAATAAAATTTTACTGAATGAATGTCAACTTGTTAAAATTGCTACTTTAGATAAACTATAGAGGAACTACAGAGAAACTTTAGAGGAAGGACAAGTCTGGAAATCTCTGTAGTCTTAGGTATCTTTCTTTTGTTTCTTCATTCATGTTTAAGAAGGCATTTGTACCCTCAGATAGCCTGACAAAAATCTTAAAATGATTAAGATTCAAAGATGGGCCTTCGTGATCTTTATGAATTTCCAGGAATATCATCCAAGACCAAAAATTAAAATATACCAATTGCATTGTTTTACAAAGCATTTCAACACCTCCAATATTTAAACATTTGGAGTAACTTCTAATGCCTGTCTATAAATAAATCTGAATGTTTTTGCTCCCATTTCACTGCCACTAAATATCCCAATCAAGAGAAGCTAGTTACAATGCTGCTATTAGACACACCTTAAACTTGAGAAGGTGATAGTACATTTTCACCCACTGTGGTTAAGGGTTTCAAATACCACTGTTTGCACAGATGTGCAGACCTATTACAAATAAAAATGTGTGGTATTTGGAGTCTTCCACAAGTCAATGAGTAAGGGCAACTTTAAATTTAATCTAGGACTACTTAAAGTGCCATTTCTTTGTGTACACTCCCACTTACAGGGAAAGGCAGCTCTCAGCAAGAGGAGTATCAGATTCTTGCAGCATCCATGATACTTGTAACCATTCAGTGGTCAGAACACCACTACATATCCTTCAAATGACATGGACCACTGAAGCTGGAAAGGTATCTTCACTGAACCAAGCCAGCTGGTATCTCAGCAATCCCCCAGGACACAAGCATCAGCTTTGCCCCCAGCAGCGTACAGACTCCCGCCGGAGGAGTTGGTGGGGTTTTTCATTTTTGAAAGTCAACAGTTTTGAGTATTGAAATGCAAAGAGTAGGCATCAACTTACAACAGTGGCATCTCAAAAATACTTCCCACTGCAAAATGCTTGTATTTGATTTTTGACTGTAGGATTTCAGAGTGAGAATCGGTTAGACAACAAGGTGATAAGCATGACAGAACACTAACATTATGAGATAATCAGAGATAAAGAAGGCACAGCATTTCCAAAGTTATATCATCGGGGAATCCATTACATGAAAATATAAAGAAGCTTCTGCATTAATGCTAATAGAGTGTATTATCTAAAATCTTAAATAATGTCTTAGTTTCTTCTTGCTTCTAAGTCATTAGTAATATGCACCTATTAGTTAAAAACGTGAATAATACAAAGTGTAGTTTGATTTCTGTGCTGCCATGTCACTGTGTAATACCAACATTGGAAGATGGTATTAACTTTCCGTTTTTGAACGAAATGAAGTATAGATGTATTTTAAAAGGAGAAAAATAAATTTTGGATATATTTACTTCTTGTTAAACTACACACTGCACTTTCAGTTCCTGACACCAACCTCATACTGTCAATCTTTGACATCATGATTCATTATCTTATTAAATGAAAATAACTGACATGTCATAGGTGTAAAGACTATGAAGTCACAAGTTTCCAAGCACAATAGGGACATCACCCCACCGTCAGCAATACCAGGGTGTGCACGTTTAATGTAGTTATTTATGAAAATAACTAATTGGATTTAGGACTTGGCGATTAAATCTTAAACCGCCCTGAGGACGTAACTCCTTCTTAAGGAGAAATGTTATGGAGGGGGAAAAAATCCCTAAAACAAATGTGACCTGTAATAAACAATCACAACAGGTTTCCATAGCGCTGGCGGCCGGAGGGCCGAGGGAGGGGAGGGGACGAAAAGTTTGGCGGTGCAGGGGGCGGGCGGCTCGGCCCCGCCGCCGCCCCCCTTCAGCCACTCTGGCCGCCGCGCCGCCCCCGAACCGGCGGGGTCTCTGCCCGCTGGGAATTCCCGCTCCCGCGGCCTCCCGCGGGCAGGAGCCGCCGAGGGGACGTCCGAGAGGGCTTCCCCCTTCCCCGCCGCCCCCTCACCTGCTGGCCAGGCTCTGGCGGCAGTGCTGCCTGAAGGGCATCAGGTGGTAGTTCATGGCGTCCAGCAGCAGCTTCTGGCAGACGGGATCGGTGCGCATGAAATCCACCGACTGGACCCGCTCCACCAGCTCCGGCGCCGGGATGAGGGCGAAGCGGAGGCGCTTCATCAGGTCCGGGGCGTACTGCATGCGGGTCTCCCGGTCGTGCTCCAGCCAGAGCACGGACATCTGGAAGAGCGCCAGCTCCGACTCGACGGGAGGGGGCAGTGAGTCGAGGAGGGCGCGCATCTCTTCGAAGTTGAGCAGCAGCACGTCCTCCACCAGGTACTTGTTGGCCAGCTTCTTGGTCTCCTCCAGGCCGTGCAGGGCGGCGATCTTGCACACCTGCTTGTAGTTCTGCACCGAGATCTGGTCGTTGAGGAACTGCACGCACAGCTTGGTGACCTGCGGGATGTGTAGGATCTTGCTGACCGACAGCACTTCCTCCACTGTGTCCAGAGAGAGGGTCACGTTGGCCGTGTACAGATACTCTAGCACCAGCCGCAGCCCGATGGAGGAGCAGCCCTGCAGCACCAGGTTGTTGATGGCCCGCGGGCTGGCCAGCAGCTTGTCCTCCGGGGAGGAAGCCGGGGTGCCGGGCTCCTCTTGTGTCTGCGGCGGCGGCGGCTCCTTCGGCGGGCCTCCCAGCCCGTCCTGTGCGCCGGGCCCCAGTCCCAGGGCGT
>VYZS01049796.1:0-18021 GCA_013400695.1 Neodrepanis coruscans
GGGGGCGCCGCCGCTTCCGGCAGCGGGACCGGCGGACGGACCGCTCGGGAACGCCGGGAGAGAGAGAAAGCGACCCTCCGCCTGCGGAGGCTTCTTTCTTCTTTCTTCCCCCTCTTTTCTTCCCAGTGCCCTCGGCAGGAAAAACAGCCGTGGCTGCTCGCGCGGTGCTGCCGGAGCCACGCGCGCACCCAAAAACCTCTGCCACGGCCACTGAAACAGCCCGGGCAACAACACTGCGGTGGGAAGCTGGGATTTTGGGTCGAGCTTCCATGAACATGGCAAAGCAGGATCCCTACGCGCTACGACAGCACGATGGAGCAATACCAGGGAATTTACCTTCCCCTGTAACACCCACGCGATTGTCCAAGCAAAGGGGGTCGCGTCCTGCAAATAACAACAGTTATGGGGCGTGTTGCACTGGTCAAGTTTTCTGCCTGCACCGAGGTTTGTCTGCGTCCCGCTGCTGTGAGAGAGGGACAGTGTTGGGTCTGACACAGCGATCATGAACTGCAGACACCATTCATGCCTCCGAGACGAAATAAGCCCTTTCAAGCCGGCAGCGCTGCACTCCTGTCCCACAAAGGGCTATTTTCCCCGGGGGGAAAAAAAGTCGCATTCAAAGTGGCAGACAACTGTCACAGAGTTGGTTGTTGCAGCCGGGCTGGAGCAGAGACAGATGGCATTGAAAATCAGTGCCTGGTGTCAGAGGAGATGAAGTGGGGCAGCATTTATCCTTAAGTTACCTAGAAGGAGACTGGAAAACCTCCATGCTGTCTGTGTACCTGTGAAAGCAGTCACACGTCATTTCGTTAGTTCATACAATATACCAAAACCTCGTTTATAAAGGCTAAAAAATAGCCCTGTTATAAAAAGTATCGCTGCTTCTGCATGCAGTGCCACATTCTGGGAAACATAATCTAACCCAGGACCCTCCCAGTGATACAACAGCTCTTCAGCACTAACGTTTCCGACAATAATACAACGTCCTAGAGCATTCATCCTCTAAAATATCAAGTATCCCTGACACCAGTGGTGTGCAGGCTGGAAATCAGATCACATACCGTGTAGGAATTAGTCTGTCACATGTTCTTCATGTCTCATGAGTGTCATTCACATTCAAACACGTCCCTGTCAAGCATCTTCCTTGTTTGAGTATTTAATGAAATTAATAGTTTTTGTTTTACTTTCTTAATGCCTTACCTTGTCATTTGTGCTGATTTCCGCAAATAAAATTTCAGGGCACATCCAGATGGGTGAGGAAGCTGATTAAAAGGAACATCTGTTTTCCTGTTGTTTTCAGTTTGAACTGAGACAACACATCAAAACAGGTTCCTGTTATGAAGCTGTATGAAAGTAATTGACTAATCCCTTTCTTTGTCTGAATCCCAAACTATGTCTGTACATTGAAATGGCAAGATTTCTGGACACAGTTAGTACAGTTTAGCAGCAAACGGGTTAAAAGCAAGGTGTTATGAACTGCCTGTGGTTCCATTCTCTCCCCCTCAGCCCAAGGCAGCACAGTTTTGCAGTTTTCCAGCCAGAAGTCTGGCATCTCTGCCAGCATCCTGAATTACAGCATCTGCACCTGGGACCATCTAATAGCTCAGCTAGTGGTGGTCTCATTCACGTTAAGGGTCAGTAACTTTCCCTTTTCCTCACTCATCTCCAGGGCTACCAGGGTTGTCTAAGGACAGTCATCAAAAGCCATGGGCTGCAAAATGTTTGACTGAGGGTTTCAGGAACTCTGCAGAAAAGGAAGTGCACCCATAGCTAACCTTGGCACCAAAGTGTGTCAGAAAGACCCAAAGCCTTTCAGAGCTACTAGAAGCATTTTCCTTCTTCCTTCCAGCCCACGCCTGCCTGATAAAGCCTTGGGGCAGCTGCAGTTTTCCCCGCCCGAGGTGGAGGCTCATGGTCCTCAGGTCCTGCTCTCAGAGCTGTTCCCTGGACAAAGGTTCTTCCCAAAGCAGAGTCCAACTTATAATACAATTAAAATCTCTACTGCCTGTATTACCTTGTATTATGTTTCCAAAACACAAAATGTCCCTCAATCATCCTTCTTGACCTTGCAGATCTGCATCTTTTGTTCGCACCTCTCACCCTTTGCTCAGACCTGAGATCGGTGACTCAGCACAGAAACGATTGGCCTTGAACAGTCCTGCCCCTGATAAAAACAGCAGTGAAACCAGCCAAACCCCAAACCCCTGCTCTCAGATAGTCCCCTTCTCTGATATAACTCCAAAATCATTGGAGAGGTGGGTTTTACCCACAGTCTCAAATGCAACTTCCTTGAGGAATTTGAAGCCCACCTGTGTCAAAAATCACTCCACTTTTCAAGTCAAAAGGCTGAAAGCACACACTAAATTGCTGGCAAGACTCCAGGATAATAACCCTGTCAATGCACTACTAGCAAACGAATAAAAGGTGTGGGTGTGGATAAAGGAAAGCAAATCCTTTCACACTCATACCATGAAATACTGACCAAAGGGTGGCTGCTCTCCGATTATCACCCAAGTAACAGAGCAGGGACCAGGGCAGATGGTTCAGAAGAAGGTTCCTAGGAAACCTGGGCACTCTGACCAACTTCAAAGTCAGCCAAGAGAGGTTATGGTTTCACCATTGAAAGGTTAATAAGTACAGTCCATTTTCTAAGTACTTGCTTACATTCTGTTTTCCATGACTGATAAAGCACTTAAGCTGCACCCCCAGCTAAACATATGGAGACTTTTGCTCAGATCCTCCTTCAAATTTGCAGAGATTTGAGAAAGATGAAAGAAAAAAATCTGAAGAACACTATTAGCAGTTGAATTCATATTGTGAATCAGGAACAGCCCTCCTGGACTGTGTACAAAAAGTGGGAGGTCCATAAGCTGTTAAATGTGATGTCAGCAGAAGACTCTGAAGAAGAGCCTGGAACAGCTTTGCAGTGCGTGCTGGAAGATATGTACAAGTGTATTTTTGCAGTTTCTGGGTAGAGAAGTGAGTGGTTTTGCCTGCAGGGAAGACTGTTGTGAAGAGAAGGAGATATTATATGTAATACTACAGGTATTGATTTCTTAAAACCCAATACTTGGACAATACCATATCAGAGAAAACCTGCTTTAAAGTATCACAGAGGTGGATTAACTCAAGGCTGCCTCCAGAAATTAATTAAGGAAGGAAAGAGCCCAGGCTGAGCTAATGGAAAGGACACTGAGCTGATAAACACTGCCCTGTTTCAGGAGAGCCTGGCACAAGCTGCAGCTCCAGGAACTGGAAAACTGCTTCCATCTCAGCACCACACATGCTTTCTGGATCCTGAAAACAGGTTTTCATACCTGAAACACTTTCAGCTTCCAGGAGAGCAGGCACAAGCCAGTGCCAAGGACTCTTGGAAATCTCAACCTCAATATGTTGCTTATGTTTATGTCCTGTACTTTAAAGCTGACAGCAAGCAAGAGCGTTGTGCTCTGAGCAGAGTCAGGGGGTCCTCCTTCCTGTGAGGACCCAAAACTTCTGTGTGTGTGAGGTCAGCGCATTTCTACAGCACACCCTTGGAAAGGGGATGCAGCAATCCAAAAGGAAGCATCTTGCTAAAATGAATTGAATGTAGTTTTTCTCTTGCTATGAGAGCTCAGAGGAAGCCAGGAGGGGTTCTGGAAATGCAAGGACTGGTAAACCTGGCAAAGGCACTGCCCTTGCACTTACGCCTGTAAAATCCTGATACAGCAGCATGACCATTTCAGAGGTTATTCAAAACAAACAAAGGGGAAAGGCTTCAAATACCAGTTTGCCACATTTCATTTGATGTCAAATTGTTTAGTTTTTTTCCTGCAAGAGACTCCACCTCCTTTCAAAGTCCCCTTAAAACCTGTAGAGATTTTATCCCAGTGCGACTCCTGCCTCGCATTTAGAAGTTACACAGGGAAAGGAAAGGCAAATGTCCTTAGCCCCGCTGCAGAGGATTCAGACACCCAGTGCTTTGGAAAACTGCTGCCCTGGAAAAGGACTTTCACTTGGATTGAAGTGTTTTCTGGCTTGATAGTTCCATTTATATTTTCTTGACCCTAAAAATAATATAAAGGAAGACATCGCTTGTCACTGACCTGGAAAACACCTTCCTTCCTCCCTCCCTCCCCCTTTTTTTCCTTCCTTTTTTAAAAGGAAAAAGAAACTTAAGGGAGAGAGTTGTTCTTTAGTTTTTGCTCTTCGAATGAAGGTTAAAATGCCAGGGAAGAAGGAGGAGGCCCTTGGCATCAGTCATCTCCTCCTGGAACTGCATTGCATCACTTGGAAAACAGGACGAGAGGACACGAGACACCTCAGCCCAACTTCTTTTTAACAGCACTTAGTTATATGCAGGGAAATTCATATCACGAGCACCTACTGCAAGAAAATGACTAGATCCCAGAGGATTTTCTTTTACGCTTAGGTGAAGAAACAAACCATGGGAATTTTTTCTGGATTTAATGCCAGCAACGTTTCACAGGGTGACTCCCTCGAGGACAGTGGCAACTGGACATGGGTCACCCAGTTCACCCAGCCAGGATGGAGAATTGCTTTGTGGGCTATCACCTATTCCTTCATTGTAATCGCATCCATTGTTGGCAATGTCACCATCATCTGGATAATCCTTGCACACAGGAGAATGAGGACTGCTACCAACTACTTCATCGTGAATTTGGCTCTTTCGGATCTGCTGATGTCTGCTTTCAACACTGTCTTCAATTTTATTTACGCCAGTCACAATGTCTGGTATTTCGGTGAGGAATTCTGCAGGTTTCAGAACTGGTTCCCCATCACTGCAATGTTTGTGAGCATTTACTCCATGACAGCTGTGGCTGCAGAGAGGTAAGAGGAGAATAGAGAAGATAAGGTCTGAAAATCATAAAAAAATCTTGCAATACTTTGTGCAGTTGGCCCCCACATACTGTGTCAGGTGCCTTATCAGCAACGTGGGAGAAGTGCCAGACTGTAGGGTTTGATACTAATTATGGTGTGATCTTGTTTTATCCCTGGTTTGAACCACACCAAGTCTGTAAGGAGTGGAAGTGCTGGTATTTTGTTGTTCCCACATTATTGATCATGAATTGTTTCCCAGCAGACTCCTTTGTGTTTTGGGATTTTTTTTAAATCATGAGAAGGATATTTCTGGAGAAATGAGAATATGCTTCTAGATGCTGGAGGTATCAACATCCCCAATCACGCTGTGAGCCCAGGCAACCGACAGAGATAATGGGAATTAGATCAGAAATGGCAGAGTCTGCTCCTACAGTTCATGAGAACGATTTGTTCCATGAGGGAGGGAAGTAATTAGAGTGATTTTGTTTGACTTCTGGGGTAATTTGGTACTTCCATAATTTTCTCTTCCATCTGCCAAGTCACTGTTACTCAAGCCTTTATTTGTGGAGTCTGACTGTGTTTACAGCTCATTGTTAAGTAGCATGAAGCTACTTTTTCTTTTTACTAGAAAGTGGCCAAAAGTCCATGAGAATTTCTTCCCTTAAAGGTACAAGACGTAGAGGAGGCTAAGCTGCCTTCTAGGCTCTCTAGCCTCCTCCCCTCCCCATCCTTCCTGTTGTCCCTCTTTTGCTTCCACTCTCTGCCTGGCACGAGGAACATCTCTCTTTTCCATCCTGTGTCCCTGCTGCAACCCCACACTGAAGGTCTTTCCTGGGGCACCCAGCCTCAGGAAGCAGTCAATAGACAAATCACACCAGACAAACAAACTCAGAGAAGAAAGAGGGCTTTTTCTATGTGTAATTCCTGCTAAAACCTGTGCTGGGGTTGGGGACACAGCACAGTATGGGACAGTAGCCCCTGAGGCTGCTGGAAAGATCACTCACAAGCATAGGGATGAGTAACCTGTTTGTCAGCCTGCAGTTGGCCAGATGAAAGCAAATCCCTATTTAGAATCAATGGCAACTCACTTTTATACTCAAACATACTTTTGCTGCTCCTGGCTTTAAATCAAGGGTTGTTGGTAACTGCTATTTTATGCACATGTTCTGCCAAAGAATATTCTTTTTAAAAAGCCATTCCAGCCTATCCTCACGTCTCCCCACGCTTGTTCCTTGGGGATTTTTGGTGGAAACACCTATACAGCCATAATCTCTTTAGTCACATAGCATGGACCAGAAAAAAAAACTTGGCACCTCGCTGCAAACCATATTTAGCTATTCTTTGCTTGGCCTTAAAATAAACCCTGACACTGTCTCCTGGAAACATGCCACTTCCATTTATTGTTATGAGAACTTGTCCACTCAGGCTCCAGTGTTTAACTTTGGTAAAACAATGTCTTTTGAAGTGGTTTATTTAAGGAAGGAGGCTAAGAAGTGACAGCTCTAAGGCACTTTGTCTCTGTGAAGGAGTCCCTGGTGCTATTACTCACCATTGGGTATAAGATTGCTCTGTTTCCCGTTCTAAGTTGCTCTGAGTCCCAGAGCAGTTGTTTCCACTGCAGTGCTCCAGGCAGAAATGTAGTCCATAAGCTCAAGTTTCCATCTCCAGTTAGCAAAGGAGCTGTTTGAAAAGTGTATAATATAGAGTGATCAAAATTCACCTTGTTTTGTGTACAGAGAATGGGTACTGGGATTGTGGTCCTAGCATCCTGGGATACCACAGGGAGCAGGGCCCACAGAGAGGGCAGAGGGAGCACAAGCAGCAGGGAGGCAAAGGCAGTGCTGCCACACAGCAAGAGCAGCCAGGAGATCTCAAAAGATTTTTCCCAAGTCTCCCAACTTGCAGGAGTTTGCCTAAAATCTCAGCTCACCTCAGGGGTGCACCTCTGGTTGAATGGAAAAGCATTCCTGTAACACCCTCGACATGGGCTGTGGCAGCACAGGGAATGGCATCATTTATGCCTGGGACCTACCCTTCACTGACTGCCACAGGTCATTGTTTCAGGCACTTCTGTGGGCAAATACTCTGGAGGATATTCACCACTTGATTCCTCCCTGACCAGACTCAAGTACTGCATGACACTGCCTGATGACCTAAAGAAAAGAGAAGTGACATGAAAATTTTATAGCTAAATAAGGCTCTGCTGCTCTGCAGCCCTGGATCACTCCCTGCAGCAGGGCTGAGCAGAGCTCCCTCCCAACAGCCTGGCCAAGACACAGCACAATTTGTCAGATTTTTGCTATGAAAACTAGGAGGCAATGGGCATTTTCCACTCTATTTTGCCTTTGTAACAACCATGACAAAGAATAGAGGAAGCATGACAAGAAATGCATAATTGATTATGTACTTGTTATGACACCATGTGTTTCCACACAGGGAACTTAAAACCAGAGAGCACCCCAGGCTCATGAGTAATCCAAGAGTCAGAAGAGCTGTGAGGGCTCTAAGCAGGTGTGGGATGGAAGGGTCAGCCCTTCCCTTTCATTGCAGGCACAAATGCTTGGGCATTCACAGACAGAGGTAGATAGCACAAGCTTTCCACAGCTAAAATCAGTGGGGAAAAATTCAGGGTAAAGGATACTCGAGACCCCAATCTGCTCTTGTGGTCATATTAGGCACAAGATTGAAGTACTTAGTAAAAATCAGCAAAATTGGAATGTTCTTTTTTTTTTTTTTGGTAAAGAGTTTGAAAAACTAATTTAAAAAAAGAATACTTTTTACAAGGGCCTGCAGTGATAGGGCAAGGGGGGATGTCATCACACTGACAGAGGGCAGGGTCAAACAGAATAAAAGGAAGAAATACTTCCTTGTGAGGCACAGGTTGGCACAGGTTGCCCAGAGAAGCTGTAGATGTGCCATCCCTGGAGGTGTTAAAGGCCAGGTTGGATGAGGCTATGAGCAACCTGGTCTAGTGGAAGGTGTCCCTGCTCATGGCAGGGCAGTTGGAACTAGATAATTTTTAAGGTCCCTTCCAACCCAAACCATTCTGGGATTCTATGAAAAATTCCATAAGGGGAATATTTGTAAAGACCATATGCAGGAAACATAGATGAGTGCTTCCTCCTCAAACCAGAAGCATCCTGGTTTAATATATCCTGCCCTAAGACTTGCCATCATTTTCTTCAGAAAGAATTCAGTTCCTAAGTATTTATGGCCTGGAACCTATTAAAATGCCTATATTAATAAAGCCCACTATACAGTCCTGGTGAGTTTTCACACTTGATATAGTTGTACAGATTACCAGTGTAACTGTAAAAGCATTACCTATGTTTCTTGCAGGTATGTGGCCATAATTCACCCCTTCAAGCCCAGGCTTTCTGCTGGAAGCACCAGGGTCATCATTGGGATAATCTGGCTAGTGGCATTTGGTCTGGCCTTCCCACAGTGCTTCTATGCTGAGATCCTGATGGACAATGGAACCACGAAATGTATTGTGGTCTGGCCTGATGATGTTGGATCCAAGCACCAGCTCACGTAAGAGACATGATAAAACCCCCAACTCAGGCAAAAGTTAACTAAGGAAATTAATTTCATCTCAAATAATTGGCTATGGGGAGTGTGGAGAGAGAGGGCAGGGGAATATGGAGCTGGGGCAGCCCATGGAGGCTCAATTTAAGCCAGTTACAGACAAAGCTCCCAGGTGATAATGGTTCAGGGAAAGAAGGGTCATGTGCCGTCCCCCCTGCTTTGGAAACTGATTGTAAGGTATAGAAACCTTATATACAGGGCTCAGTGGATTTAGGAGAAATCAGTGTGCAAAGTCTCTAAATAAGCAATAAATTCTGGTTGCAAGATTTTGGATTTTCTTTCGCTGTTGGGCAAGAGAAAACTGGCAATCTTTAATCCCAAGAAGCCACGAAATTAGTTAAAAATTATGCTGCTGTTTCAGGATGGGGGGGAAAGGAAAATAAAACCTGAGAGCAGCGTGTTTCAAACATGCTGAGGTTTTATAGACTGATTTATCTGGGCACATGTCTGCACTCCCAGAAGTTCCTAAGCCTTACAGTAATTTCTTCCTGCTTTAAAACAAGATTGTTCAAATAGATGAAACAAGCCATACCCCACACTTAGGGGATCTGCTGTGATTACTCATGATTCATAGCATGAGCAGTTTGAAAAATTTATCAAGCAGAACATATTTATGCAGAGTAGTAATGGAAGGACTGCGGAAAAGGAACAAATTGATTAACAAAGTGGAAACAATTTTTCAAACCCTGTGTCCACTCTGTACTGTGAATGCTTTTAGCCAGTTCCATGCACCATGGACCTTTTTCCCTGCTCAGTCTTCATCTCTGGCAGACAGCCAGATGCCTCCTAAGGTTAGTTATTACCAAACTAACTGATTTTCACACTAGTATGTGCCAAGTTCCAGGAACTTCCCATAATTTTGGCCATGCTGCAGCATTTTCAGCCACTGGTGGTGAGTTGTCCCCAGTCTCCAGAACCTCTACATGTTGCTCAAGCTTAGGCACCACCCTCTCCTCCCGCCACATTTATGGGAAACCTGAAAGGGCTTTGCTGAGCTCCACACACAGCATTAGACCTTCAAAAGAGGCACCACTCTGAGAACTGGAAAAGGTGGAAGAAAAGCAGGGACAAACTCGCCACATTTCACAAATGTAATCTTCTATATGCAGCCAGTGCTGTGGTTTTTGCAGCCACCCCAAGAAGAAAACACCACCAAGGGCCCCAACATCCATTTCGACAGTGCTCTGCAAAGCAGCACATGTGGGAGCAACCCCAGAGCCTTGTCATACTGAGAAAGACCATTTGCACCCAGCCAGCCTTTTGGGGTCACTGCCAGCAGTGTGTGCCAGAGCCCTCCTGCCTAATCCTCATTTTCACACTGTTTATATTAGACAGCTGCTGTAACCAAGTAGCAGGTTGTTCCCTTCCTATAAATGGTGGTTGTTTAAAACAATCAACCCCTAGCATGAGGGAACCAGCAGAAGTTTGTGGGGTAACACAGAAAGCTGAGAAGGGCTGAGGTAAAATATAGCCAGAGGAGATGCCAGTGCTTTGAGCTGGAGCAGTAACTGAGTAGCCTGTTGGTGACAGGTAACTGTGTGTGCACACAGATGAAAAAAGGCAGCTACACAAACACTGGCAATATTCCTTCCTCACTCTCTGCATCTTTGTGCACTGTTAGCAGCCAGGTATCTCTTGCTATCCCAGGTCCAGGTTTTTTCCACTATTGCCACTATGGGATTCGTCTCTGCAGTTTTTGGACTATTTCCTTTCCCTACCTGTGGTTTAAAGGCTTGTACTCTTATAGCCATGAGTCTTAGACCTCTCTCTCCTGACTGCAATGGGATAGCAAAGCTCAGCACAGGTGGCCACGGATTGTACCCCTCTGAGAAGATAAATTGTGTTACTTTGTCGTGAAAGAGCAGTGAATCCAGCCCATCACATCACAACAGACATGAGCTTTGGCTGTTTATAGAAAACTCTATAACAATGTAGGCAACATTTTTGCTTTGGGATTGAAGTTAATGGGAGCCAGACACACATGTCCAAAATACAATTTCTGAAAGAGCCCTCCAAAAGTCATACTGACTGTGAAAACCTGCTTGTTCTTCTCTTTCAGGTACCACATTGCCGTGATCATATTGATTTATTTACTGCCCTTAATGGTGATGTTTGTTGCATACAGCATTATAGGAATTACTCTCTGGAGCAGTGCAGTTCCAGGCAACCACCTTCACAGAGTCCGCTACGAACACCAAGTTAATGCAAAAAAAAAGGTCAGAAGTCAAACTTAATAATGACTGCCCTCAGCACAGCAGCCCTGGTGGCTCCAATTCCAAAATGGAGCTTGCGTTTCACACAAAATCCTGTGGGACTGAGCATGACAGGTTAACTAGATATTTTGGGGTGAGGGTAAAGGGCATCACCCAGCAAGTTTGAAAAAGATGATGATTACATGCACCAGCCAACCTTCAAGGAAGAAAGGCTCTCAGCACCTGGCCAGTTCCCAGCAGCCCTTAGAGAGGAAAGCCGGGGAACCCAGCAAATCCACCACTCAGGATAAACCAGGGTAAAACTCTGGACAGGGTGGGCAGGTTTCAGTGTAACAGCAGTGGTTTCATTTCACTGCACATCTCTCCAATGTAGCTGCAAACAGTTCCTCTGCAGAGAGTCCACTGGGTGCACCAGGAAATACTTGCTCTAACTCCTTCCCTGTTCCCAGTTTCCATCACCAGGGCTTGTTTCTTTGCCACAGCAGCCCAGATCTACATTCCATACATTGCACTTTGGGAGGACAAACCAGATCCCAAAAAGAAAGCTGCTCTTCCCACTGCCCCAGCAAGCTCAGACAATATCCCAGAGGCCTAGGAATAACCCCCAGTCTTGTTTTCCTAGTTTGTGAAGACCATGGTGGTAGTGGTGATCATTTTTGCTGTCTGCTGGCTGCCCTATCACATATACTTCATCCTGGGGAGCTTTAAGGAAGATATCTACCAGCAAAAGTATATTCAGCAAGTGTATCTTGCAGTCTTCCTCCTCGCCATGAGCTCGACCATGTACAACCCCATCATATACTGCTGCCTTAACCAGAGGTGAGTAGTGTGCTTATGTGTGCAGAGAGGAAATTAAAATCTCAGCCTCAAAAAGCATAAAACCTCTGGAGGTGAGAATAGCTGTGATTTTTCAACTGTAGTCGACAGGCCAAGTAGGCAACTTAATTTATGCTCTGCTAATAATGTGAGATGTGACACACTCTGAGTGAGATTAAAGTGCAGGCAGCGCACAGCCACATTTGCACAGACTATCCTATTTCCAAGGGAAGAATCTGTAATCCCTTCAGTGCCTCTGCTGGGCTAATGCTGGGCTAGCTCAGCCACCTGCTCCTCCCAGACCACCCCCTGCCCCCAGCACAGCCCCGGTCCCCCCACAGTCCTGGGCTCACCTCCACAGGAACAAGAGCAGGTCCAGGTCCCATGAGGACTTGTCACCACGAGGGAGCGGCAGGGATAGCACAACCCCGTGGTGCCAAGAGATGTCCCTCTCGCTCCACTGGTGTGCCGGGATGTGGAGTGTGGGAGCTGCCCCGCGGATCTCCGTGCCAAATCCTGCATCCACCACCCACCCCATCTCTTCAGCCTGGCTGCAGGCAGTGAGCTTTGAGGGTAATAAATGGTTATCAGCCCACCTCCTCCTGCACCTCCAGTGCAGTTTCACTGGGACTCCTCCAATCAAATGCTTAACTCCAGAGTGATGCTGTGAGGCTCATTTTAAACAGTATCCTACCTGTAAGCTCACAAAAGAAGACAGTTTTGCAGCTCATCTAGCAACCTGCATTTAACATGAAACACCCAAACATGTCCTCCCCCTCCTCTCTCAGAAAGCAGACAGCTTCCTCATTTAATTATTCCTGTTTTTTAACAGGCTTCTACTGGGTAAATACATGTATTTTCCTCAGATACTCTCACAATTGCTGTTACCAGCATGGTCAACATCATCTACTGAGCACATCAAACATCCTGCCATTTCACTCATCTTATATATTTACTTAAAATACAAGGAAACCTGATCATAAACTTCTACTGCACCTCCTTCCATAGTTTTATGTTTATAGCCTTTCACCTCACTCCTTTGATTTGAATAGAAATTTTTTATTTCCATGGTCCTTCACAGGTAGAACCAAGTCATGTTTGTTCATTCTCTGTGCAATTACAATGATCACTCACCTTTTCATTCCTTTTCTCACTTTTACAGGTTTCGTTCTGGTTTCAAGCTGGCCTTCCGGTGGTGTCCATGCATAAAAGCAACAGAGAAAGACAAACTTAAACTCACATCCCCATCTCTTTACCAGACAACCCACAGGAAGTCAAGAACAAGTTTTGACACAGAAACTCAATTTAATGAGAAAGAGAAGACATCGTTTACCCTCACACGACTAACGCTTTGATTTCCTCCTCCTGATTCTGGCTCTATCCCGATATACCATGTCAGGGCAGCAGATCTGTAGAAGCCTGAGACAGGTCTTTTTTTTCTGGAGCGACTGTTTCCTACAGGACTTTAAATGCTGTCAGCATTAAAAGCAGTGTGCTGATAATACTTCCATCCACGTAGGTCCAGATATCACCCAGCTGTGGATGTAACTTAGGCCTCCCTTACACCAACAACTGCAATACAGAACAGAGATGATGCCCATGAGGTCAGAAGAGCAGCAGACCTGAGACAGTTCCCATCAGTAGAACATCAATTATTCTCTTCCACACAGTGATTTCTGGCTTTCTGTTCCACCAAGACACTTAGATCTGGAAAAGAGGCAATGGAGCAGAAAGGCTGGGACTCATCTGGCCCAGTCTGGATGGACCCCTGGGGTGGTGTGGGCACAGCTAAGTCCCCTGGCTCAGCAGCCCCAAGGCAGGCAAGACTGTGGATCAAAGCTTGTTCACAACAAAGGCAAATGCAGACTGAAAAGCCAGGCCTGCCCTCAAAATTTTTGGAATTCTGCAATTTCATCAGCACCAAGTCCTATCAGTTTAAAGAGATACCGTCATTGCACGGATCTCTATAACCTTGTACCAAAATCTCCTTTTCCTATTAAACTGTGCCCAAGTGACTCCTCCTTCAGAGTTAATTGTGGTGCCTAATTTGGAGAGCAAGGCTCTCTGAAAAGTCAGTAGCCAGGTGTGGGCTGCCTCCCAGCTTGATCAGGGCTCACAGATCCAATCTGAATCCACTTCCTTTACTTTCTTTTAGTCCTAACAGCAGCCTTACCCTTTGCTGTCTTTTCCTAAACAGTCCTTTCATCTTCCCTTTCCAGACTTACCCCGTATTTATCCTTACTGCTCTTCTCTTCTATAAAAATAAAGGCTGAAATATGTCATCTTCTAAGCCTGAGGCATTATGTGCAGACATGCAAAACAGGAGAAGCTGAAATACAAACATTATATAGAAGTAACACAGCATTTAATACTGGTGTGATAAGTAGCACCTCACAATCACCTTCACTTCTCATGACAGTTTGCAAAGAATATCACAGAGCCACATCTTAGCAATTAAAAAGCTCCCACAATGTCAACAAGATGCAGTTATTTGAAATACTCCCCTTTGCTCTGTGAAAGTAAAACTACAAAGCTGCCTGGCTCAAATTCTGCAGTAAATCCAGAGAAAAGATTTGTGGCATGACCTGAAAGAGTACTGGGGAATATGATTTTCCCAAGCCTGTTTTAATACAGGAACCAGCAGACTCATCTTCCTTCTTCACCTCCCTGAGTGCTGTGGAACAATTATGTTACATGGAAGCCCAACAAACTTGTCCTACTAATGGGACAACAGAGCACAGGGCTGTGTGCCCTTCTGGAAAATTTCATTATTTTATATAATTTATATCATTCCAGCAGGTAGTTTTCAGTCCAGATGCTACCTTTTAGCCCTCTTACCTGGCCAGCCTGCTCCTCTCAAGGCTGTGCTGCTGCTGTGCTCGTGGGGCAGAGGAAGAGCAGAAAGAGGCATTTACAGGGAGTCACCACCAAGTCTGTCAGAAGGACTAAAAACTGTTCGGGAGGGACACTGCCAGGCACACATCTCTGGGATCAGCCTAGAGGTGGCAAAGATTCCTGCTCAGAGGAACTGAAGGACACCTACACACAGAGTTCACTATTTGATATATAGAAGCTGTACCTCTCCCCCTGCCCAGCTGATGATTCTAAGGCCTTTAAACTCTGCAGCTTTCTAATGCAGAGCTTTGTAGACCAAACAGGCCTATCTTGAGCATCCCACCTTCCCCCCTCCACCTTCCATCCCAGCCAGAGATCACACACATGCTGTCAGTGCACCCCTTCTGCAGTCCCTGATGAGCATTTGCTGACAGCTCAAGGCATTTCTTTCTCTTGTTTGGTGCAGAGAGCAGAGGATGATTTCTTCAGGTTTCAAAGGGAATTCACATGCACTGGCAGACTCACACTGCAGATCCTGAGGTTTCATCCCATAGAAACAGCAGCACTTAAAGAAGATGTTCCAAGCCCTTGTTATATACTGTGAGAAAAGGCACACCAAGGCAGGCTACATTATTCCTCTGATATATGAGGTAAAAAGAACACCATGCTCCATAGTAAACACATGCAAGTCTTCATATAAATACAGACAGGATTAAATACCACACAGCAGTAAAGACCTCCAGGTCAGCACTAAATCCCTCCTCTACATGATTACTCCTGCTCTAAGCAGCAAAGCAGTCCCTGCAGTCAGTAAAGAAAAACATTTGAAGAATCTCATTTTTATGGCAAAGGAACGAACAAAAAGCACAGAACGGGGTTCAGAAGTTCAGAAACACTTTATTTTGCCTTCTGCTATTTTCTTAAGAAAAAAAACAAAACAAAACAAGGTCTGCTTGTTTTAAAACTCATTCAAAGGCTTCTGAGAGTACCCCCAGAGGAGTAAGGAGCAGATGACATTACAACAGCGGTATGCAAATGGTCTTTTCCCCAGGAAATATAAGATTTTTGTGTTCATATTGCAGTAATTACAGCTTAACAGTTAAGAGGACTGTGATTTTATTCACCAAGCCTAAAAGCTTTAAATAAGACATCTCAGTCATTGCTTGGATAACACTGGAGACATTTCTTGACAGTCATAGCTTGTTATTCACCTGGAACAGTTTCCTACGGGTAAGAAGTAGTCCAGAAATGAAAATCCCACCAGGTCTCCCTTTGGAAAAGAACTGCTGTGTCTTATCAAGTACATCAACTATGGTCCACGGTAGGAAAAGTTGCGCTGTTAGAAACACAAACTCACTCCCTATTTGTTATGAGCTGGATCCAATAAACAAAACGACCTATGCCAGCATCTCCAAAATTCACAGTCAACCTGAGACCAAGTTTAGGTTCCACTTCTCATTCCCCTCTCTCCTGCACTGAGCCTAGCCCTCAGATGCCAAAGAGCTCCAAACCCAGGTCCCCAGGCATGGCTCACACCACCCCTACAGCCCTGCCGATGGCAGGCACAAGATTTGCAAACCTTCAAGCAATTCAAATGCAACATGTCCCCTGTGCCCAAAAAGTTTCTCACCTTCTTCTGTCTCCTGTTTGGGGTCATAGCTGCACATCAAGGGTGTCAGAGACTATTCAAGCTGTAACGTAAAATGGGTTATTGGAGAAGCACAGCTCTAGAGTATGCAAAAGGGGTTTTCATCTACAACAACTCCAACAAGGGCTGTGCCAACCAGTGGTGTATGAGCACCTGACACCGGGATTCTGCAAACATTAACCCTTTGCACACAGGGAGATCACGGACTCTCACATGTTGTGAGAGTACACTGGGTATCTGGTAAAGCCTAATACAGTCACATCACCCTTGGTGCAGTGGGCAGATCCCCCTGCACAAGATGGGGCATGAGATGCACCCAGACAAGCTACACGCCCCCTAAGATTTGGGCATTGTCAGTGCTGTGCCCCTGATGAACTACATTAGGAAACACGAGGCATGGGGACCTGGGTGAAATCCACCCTGTTTGAATCTGACCCCGAATGCCCGGGGATAAAAACACACACACAAAACACAGGCACCACTGGGATTAGGTTGCAGCTCTCCCTACACAATAGCTCTTCCCAAAGCACTAAGCCACAAGCCAACAGCACCTCTTCCAGAAAGAACCACTAAACACCAGTTAACGCACATCAAAAAAAGTTTAATATTTTCACAAGTATCACGTAACACTAGTACCAGAGCTACTAGTGTGCAAAGTAAAAAGACTCTCTACCTTTGCAAAACCAGTTAGGCATGCAACTTTTCAGGTAGACACACACTTAAAGCTGCAATGACTGTTTGTGACTCACATGTTACTTTACAACATTCACTCACAGTGCACCATAATGCATATTGAAATGTCATTGATAGGTAGGGCAATCCAAATCTTAGGGGAGTGGAACAAGGAAAAAGAGGAGTAGCCTGCAAATTTCCATCTACTTTCTGCAGGAAAAGGCAGCAGGGAAAACCATGCAAATACCTCAAATTCATTTTTGGTAGGAGAGTGGGAATTAAGGACTACTGAGTGGTCTCCCTCTTTGCAGAAAGTGGTGTGACTTGCAAATGTTACTCAACATTTACCTCCCTAACTGTTTCTTAAATTCAGTAATGTAACTGGTATGCAAGCATCGACTCGACAGGGGACAGGGTACACCAAGTGTATGTGATCTTTGCTGTTGCCTTCGTCCTTGGAATAAGCTGCGTCCAACTTTCGCTTTGTGGGTTGTTTACACACCCCGATCCTCAAAGCCAAGATCAAAATCAAACCCACCTATTCCTATTCCTTTCTGAGCACTAACTGTAGCTGAGTGTTTATGTTCAGTATTAAAGATTAAAGCTCTCTGTGGAAGCAAATACCCATTTAAGGCGAGAGACGAAGAACCACATCCAAGGGACGTGGTGGAGCTGCAGGTTCTGTGGAAGGGCAGCCGTGGCACCCTGATCCAAACTAACCAGAAGAGATAGGAAGTATTTTTTATAAGAAGTCCATAAACAGAAGAATACAGCACAGCCATGTAGGGACCATAAATCTACCAATTTCACAGGTCTGGAGGTTTGGATTCCCCCAATCACCAACCACTTCATTTTACTCTTTGGGGACTTCTCGCTGAAACGTGACAGATTTCGCCCAGTAACACAACACTACTCACAGAAGCAATGGGAAATACCAGTGGAACCAGATCTGTGGGACAGGGGCGTTTACTTTTACCATGACAAAACAAGGCAGCGAGTCAGTCGTGGTGTCAAGTCCCACTACAGAGTTACGTGTGTGCACAGTGCTGACACACCGAAATGTTTTCACAATCGCTTCAGACGGAACAACAGCAGGTAGAGAGGCAGGAGGCAACTGTTGGTTCCCCTTCACTAAAAGCATCAACACCCAGGTGTGGTGGTCAGTGTGCTGGCAGTGAGCTTACAGGGATGCTGCAAAGGACACACTTGGTACAATGCAACGGGAGCTCTCAACGCACATCACTTGGGGCAGTTTCGTCTCAGACAAAAACTGATTTTTGACAACTGCAGAAATTATAGACTGGTGTTTTCCATGAGCTACAGATGGGGAAGGTACCAACAATGTGAGTAAGAAACATGCAGATTGGGGTCCAGAAACAGGAGATATTATTAACAGCACACATTCTATCTTGTATCCTATTTTTTTTT
>VYZS01049801.1:12253-31341 GCA_013400695.1 Neodrepanis coruscans
TAAAAGTGTGATTAAGTGCTTGCTGTCCCCACTTTTGCATATCTATACAACTGTCCATCTCATCTGTGCATTTTCCATTTCTGAATAAAAGCTGAGTAGAAATTACACAGTCTGAAATTACACAGAATATTTCTACACAGTAGAAATTACACAGAAATAAGACAGTCTGCTTTTAATAAGACACTTCTACTGTTGTAACAGAAAAGTCTGTTCTCCAGTGATATTTCTAAGTGATTTGCAAAGCTGAAGGGTTTAGAACAAACAAAAGAAAAAAAAAAGAAAGAATGAGCCTAACATTTGTTTATTATAAAATCAGGTGAGGCATAAAAGAATAAATGCTACTTTCTTTATTTGAAATTTTGTTTAAATATAGCTATTCATTGTGTTGTTATATAATACCAACAGCAGTAAAACTTCGCAAAAAAAAATTAGGATCTTTACTTCTGTGCAAGTTTGTGCTAAGAAATTCAGACTTTGTCCTACTTATAAAGCCACTTCAGATAAGAGTAGCCTACTTGCATCTTATTACTTTTCCAAAATAGCACAAAAAAAAAAAATCTTAAAAGAAAAAGGGCTAAGTAGGAAAAGGGAATCTCTTTCCTGGAAAATTATTCCAGATGCAGGCAGAATAAAGGAAAAAAAGCAAAACAACAAACTAGGAATAAAAGCTTTTACTAAAGTAATAGGGAAATTTTATCTGTATTCTAGAATCTCTGCAGGTCTTCCATTTCTTCTCACTCCCATAGTTTAGCTGTGCTAGGCCTAGACAAACAAAGCAAAAAATTCTGGTAAAATATTGTTAAAAATAGAAACTTCATAAATTGTAAGGTCACATGGGAACTACCTGAAAGTTGACAGTCTGAAATTATTTCAAACTACATTGAACAACTGCTACAAATAGGATTTGTTTTCTCATGCCAGTTTATCCTCAAGAAGGCCATAGGAATAGCCAGTTATCTCCAACTTCTTCAACACTGGGTCCCAGTAATTGAAAGGATACCTAGGAAATACCTGTTGTGTATAGTGCAGTAAATCTCATTATTTTTTTTAAGTGATCTTTTGCTACTTTCAGTCCCAAGATAGTTGCAGGAATCAGTTTCAGATGACCACTGGATGGAACAGGAATGTGGATTGTACAGAACAAGGAACCTGAGACTCTACGGGCAAAAAATGAGGAGTATCTCACCAAGTGTGTCAGGGCATTATGTAATTACCAGCTCACATTCACTGACAATTGAAGGCATTTTTCTTCTTTATCCAGGCTAAGTGTTTCCCTCCATAAATATTAAGGTCTATTAATTGTTTGGGGTTTGATCAAAACCTGATTAAATTGATTAATTGACTCTTCTTAATGAAGAAAAGAGTCTCTCTCTATCTAAAGCTCAGCTATATCTAATAAAAATTTAACTTTCAATAACAGGAGAGGGGGTTTAGTGGTTTTTTTTGTTCTAGTTTGAGGGGGTTTAGTGTTTTTTTGTTCTAGTTTGTCCCTTAAGAAAATGAGCTTTGTCTTAACGAAAATAAAGTTACTTTTTAAAAAAATTATAAAATAAGTTCAAACAAAAGAATTTATTATATAACATTTCTATAATTTCTGTAATTGCTTAGGAATTAATAAATTTCCACTCACACATATTTGTCTGAAATCAGTAGATAAATTTACAACTCAATTCTTCTAAACAAATCTAGAAATTCTCCACTTTTTCTAAATGTTTCTATCACAGTTTAAAATGCAGAGTTATATATTTGAGTGCAAAAAAAGATGAAAAAAATTTCAAAGACTCACCATGGAAGTTGAGATTCTTTGGGAACAGTCAGCCATGGAAATGAAAAACTTAGTGACTGATAAATTAATTTCCTTCCCAAATATTTCATCACAGACTAAATTTTAATGTTATAATAAATGCAATGCAGCAAAGATTCCTTGCAGTTTGCAGAAAAGACTCCTTTTTCCCCCAAGCACCCAATGTCGAACACTAGACTTGTATAAGGAGAAAGCATGAGGACAATGCATATCTATAGAAACATCCATTTTCATTTCCAGGGGTACTATTAATTATCATGCTAAAAACAACCAGGGAAATTAAAGTCTGTATTATGACAGATAAACTGTAAATCATCTCCAAAAGTCTCTAATCCAAACTCTTCAAACTGCCTAAAGATATTAGTGGCATCTTTAAACAAAGGAGTCTTTTTAATCGGAGCGAGTTTGGAAGGACCCAGTAACTGTCTGTGCTCCTCAGCACACATTTGCATCATCTCACAAGTCCTCTGGCACTGAGTAGGTACCTGTTTTCCATTGCTCTGCATGGAAAGGATGAGGCCTCATAGAATAAGGCTCATGGTGTAGAGGAAACCAACCCTCACTGGAGCTACTAACAAGCTGCCGCTGACAAGAGACATGGTTCAAGTAGTGTAGGATGTAGACCGTATGGTGCAAGAGCAGCCATTTGCTCCAGCCCGCAACTGGCTCAGGTGCTGGCGTCTGTGCATCTCCCTGCAGAAGGTGACCTAAGATGATGAGTGTGTCCAATGTAGGTGGAGGGCAACAGGGTGAGATACACCAACAAACACATTGCTAGCTCTCTCCCCTGGCAGAAAAGGTGGATGCCAGCAACTACCTGGGCACCATGGACTGTGAGAGGCATCAGAGCATTTCCAGAGCCAGCACCAAAGAATGGTCAGGTTGCTGGGCTCAAGCTTTGGTCATAGGCAATGACCAGCCACAGTTCAGAGGTTGCTGAATGTTTATGGAAGTCTGTCAAGGACACACAGCCTCACAGTTCCTTCCTTTTGAGCTGGAAGGTATTAACAGCTTCCCTGCACTTGATACTACCTACACATTTTGCCTCTTTTCCTCTCACCCACTTTGTCTGAATTAGATGAATAAAGCTCTTTCATGTTATAGCAGGATAAAATGAAGGAACTCCAGAGAAGATGAAAAGTTACTTCAGGTGGTATTTGAGGGTTAATGGAGTAAAATTTGCTTCTGTGCCTGCAGCTACTGCCATTCCTCTGCTTGAGTAATAGGGCCTTAAACATTTAAGTGATGGATGTTAGCGAATGCCAGCTGCAAACCAACGGAGCAGGCTGTAAACACATTTTACCTGTTTCTCTCTTTGTTTTTTAATGCGTTCTTTTTCTCAGCTGAGATGCTTTTGCCGTTCCAGCACTGATTCACACTTATATGAACAGGCTCAGCCATCAAGGGGAGGTACAGCCTCATATGACTCAGTATTCAGCAAGTTTTAGTCATCAGGCTTACAGTATTGCTATGGTTAGCACTCCAACTGCAGCATTTCACCATTGCAAATTTCCTCCCCTATTCCTTCAGATGGAAGAAGGCATTTTTGTATGTCTGTAGGATTTTTTCATTAAGTGTCTGATGTATAAACGCATGTACATTTACATACCTTACAGTATTACACCTTACACCTTAAATACAGTAGTGTCAAGAGAAACCTGTTTTGAAATCCATTAAATCTGAAGCTGGTTGTCATGTTTGTGGAAGTGATTACTTGTGGAGATGCAGATACCTGTTTTTCACAGGACAGGACTTGAACTATCTTGTGAAAAATGTGTTTTCTGCCTCATATTTGCTGGGGCCATATTCCATGAATCAGACTGTTTCCTGTGTAGGTAAATGGTTTTATTAGTAAAAAACACATTGGGTATGTTTAACTGGGATCACAGGGAATCTGTGTGCTTTGGCAATGCCCCCAGCATACAGTAACTCAGGCTTGAGTGCGTCAGTCCTTCCTAGCTTATATAATTTTATTTGTGGAGAAACCTATAGAATGGATAGAAAGTGTCAAGGCCTAGCTGGCACTGAGAGGCCCTCACATGGGAATCCCACTCACGTACCCTCTGTCCATAGGCCTGGGGCATCATTAAGCTCAGGTCTGGGCCCTGCACTTTCCTTAAGCAATGATGCCCATGCACTTGAGTCCAGTCCTACTTCCTGTCTGGGCTGCAGATATGTGATCTTGGGAGTTTATGGACCTGCCCCTCACTGATCTTCGCAGCTCCCAGCTGGAGCCTGGGCATGCCCTGTTCATTCTACTCTTCCTGGCTATCAGCGGATCATGTTGCAACCTGTGGTCCTGCTGCCACATCCAGACCTGTGGGACAGGGCTGTATAGGGGTGAAGGAACTCT
Organism: Neodrepanis coruscans; assembly: GCA_013400695.1. Lineage (NCBI taxonomy): Eukaryota > Metazoa > Chordata > Aves > Passeriformes > Philepittidae > Neodrepanis > Neodrepanis coruscans. Next base: position 16,411 of record VYZS01049801.1, read on the forward strand.
GCTGGATCACTATCCCTAAGAAAGCAGAGGCAAAGATGGTAAAAGACCCAAGGGACAAGACATAAGGTGCTGCAGGTAGGTTTGCTTTGTAGTTGTAGCACTGCTATTGCCTGTCTAGCCTCTAGAATGAGATGTTCCTAGAGGCAAGGCTTCTCTTTCTAGGTAGCCCAGTTCATTGCTAAACAAGGGGTGCCCCAGGGCAGGTCTGTGTCCAACTGAAATACTGACAACAAAATGCAAATAGGACCCAATTTCTTTAGGCTAGACCACCTAAACACCTAATAGTGAATTTTTACCTTTTAGACTACTCCATAAGTACAGCTTCCTGTTCTTATATACATTCTTGTTTTCTTGCTTTTCAACTGATGACCTCTAAAATCAAAAACCTATCTTATATTTGACAACTGATTTAACTACTGTGCAGTGCCAGTGGTTTCTTTTCCTCTTGCTCTCTCTGCTTGCAGTGTAATGGGTTAGTTAAGTGCAGATGTGTTTGCTCCTTGCCTGTTCTCTCCCTGGGATCCCACAGTACAACACACATTAAAATGAATTCTAATGCATCATTGGTGCCATTTATTATTTCCCCTTCTTACATATGCTCTTGAATCTTTTCAGCTCTCTCTGCCCTGGAAGGTTCTGAGTATCTGTAAATAAGTCTGGTAGCCTAGCAACAGCAAGAGAATACATTTCCCTTGCTGAATAACACTGGGTATAATCAAATCGGTTTCTTATGCTCTCTGCAGCATTAAGTTGAAAACAATTAGAAATATTTCAAGTACATTCACATTATTTTGAATTGGAAACACTTTTCAGATCCTTCAAAGAAGTCTGTACCCACAAAGTGAAGAAGAAATGTTCAGCTTAGTAGCAAATAAACCATTTCGAGAATGGGGTGCAATAATTAAACTGAAAGGATTGATTAACCTGACGTCTCAAGGAAAAGAAAGAGAAGGCAAACACCATATCTGAACATTTGTACTCACCAGCACAGACAACCAGACAGTTTGGAGCCACCTTAGGTATCTGACAGAGGGAGAACTGCCTTGTGGTACAGATATGACATTCTCCTAGGCAGGAAATGAGCCCATGTCATAAAAATTGAGCAACCACCTACAAAAAACAATAGCTCCACCTATAATCCCCTTGCTCTAAAGGGGAAACTTGCACTGTCAAACTGCATTTACTGCAACACATTTCAGGGGTGGAAGCAAGGCATAGCCTTCTCCCTCTCCAGTCATGCTTACATACATGTGAGGAGCAGCACCATTCTGAAGGATACACCTCCTGCTATTTCTATCCCTTGCACTATTAGGTTACTCACCCTAGTATGAAGAAGGGTGGCATAGGTCTTTTTTAACACCTGAACACTTAGAGCTTGAAAAACTGCCTAATTTTATATCAAACAAATGTCAGAATAAATTCTTCAGTTTGTAGCGTACTGTACAGAAACAGTTTTCTTCCTGAAAACTGTATTTTGTGTAAGTAGAAATTTATATTTTTTACATATCTTCACTTCGGAATAAGGAAATCTTTATTCTGCACTTTCAACTGACCTTTTTAATCTAAAAAAGTTTGACTGGGCAATGAGTGAATTAATGGTTCCAGCATAATATTATCACAAGACAGAGTTGGTGATGCCAAGCACAAAAATAGCTCTGGTTTTTTCTCCTGCTTCTCTCCTCCCATCACTGATTAGCAGAGACATTAGTAGATAGATAGCAAGAATTCTGTTTTTACTGAGATTTTATAAGTTTGATTTTTTTTTTTTTTAGTTGGCTGCGAAGATACCTAATTCTATAATGAAAGTAACAAAATGTAAGAAACAGAGACACTAAATTCCATTAGGCTGAGGTTCAAATAGAGAATTCCTGCTGGTATTTTTGAAAGCTTTACTTATGCTGATAAATAACTTCATGCAGCTTAAAATAGAAATTATTAATTCACATTGATATAAATATTACTGGATCAAAATAACCATTTCACTTTCTTTTCATGTTCAGTTCTGCCTAACCAGCTCATATTGCTGAACTCTGTCACAGAATGTGATTTACAGCCAGAGGAAGAGCTTGGTTGGGTCTTTGTCACCAAATTAAAGCACACCTAACTCTGCTTGCTTAACTTGGTACACAGCCCAGCATGCATAGGACTGAAGATCACAGGCTTGTAAGACAAATGCAGTTATTTCCTCATACCTTGTTCCAGGCTCTGGGTGCTAAAACTGCCTGCTCTAAGTAATTGTATTTGCCATCCTTTTTTTCTCACAAGGTGACAAAGCTTTATTCTCAGTAAAATCATTGCTTGCTACCCTGAGACAGAGACCTATCCATCAGTGATATGCATGCCCTGAGGTTGTTGCAACCTGGGAAGTAAAAAACTGATCTTGCTACTTCAGATGAAATTACTCTTTGGAATTTGGAGCAATTTCACAGAAACCCTGCAAGATATATCTGCCTGTTTCTCCATTAGCATTGCAACCTCTTTTGCACTACAGTCTCACTCGTCTCTTGCTGTCAGCCTACTCTTCCTTATTAACCAGTGAGTGACCTCAACAGTTACTAGGGAAGGGCTGCAGCCAGGCATCTCCTAAACTAACAGGAAAAGGGTTCTGGCCTTGAGGAAATCTATAGCAAAGTGTATGTGTGGGAAGGTGATCAAAGATACAACCAAAAGAAGTTTACTGAGATGTGGCTGAAGGATTAAGAAAGGCAGGTGAGATATGATGTGGGAGACTGGCAAGCAAAAGGACTGGGGGGGACTTTGTAACAAAATGGGCAATGAAGGGACAGAACTGTAATGTGAGAGAAATAAGATGTAAACAAGACTTACAGACAAGTAACATGGAAAGTGACAGAATGTCAATGTATTAAAATGGTGGAGTGGAAGATAATTGACAACTGGAGGGGAAAAGGAATGTAAATGCTGCAAGTGGGAGGAAAAGCAAAAAAGGAAGGAGATATATTTTTGATACGTGTTCCGACTGTGTAAATGTAGGAATTCCATCACACCTGTGCAGTGAGTCTGACTTGCTTATTCAGGGAAAGAATTTGTCTTAAAAAATTTTAATTATTCCCTCAAGCAATCCTTTTCCTACTACTACTGAGAATATTTTCTGTGTTCTGTTTCCTTGTTGGCTTTCTTAAACAGGAGAGACCCATCACCTCTAATGAGATTCTCTCCTTCCCTTAAATGCAGAGAGACAGAGCTGCTCATAAAGAGCTAAAAGACTTGCTGGAGGAGGAATAAAAACGTAGTGTGACACCTGATCCTGGTTTTTAGCAAGCATTATTGAGTTAAATGGAAAATGACCTCATTGAGGTTTATATTGTAGACAGATTGATTAACACACTGAAACTGCTAAACTGAGAATGCTTTCCCTGTCTACTTGGCTCTGTATTTTGGGTGGGCAGAGTCAACTGCATTTTGTTCACTGAAATCTCAAACAGGCTGCAATTCATTAAAAAAAAAATCAATTCAAGTACTCAAGGAAAATGAGGTTACTTAAAAAGGGAATGTTAGGCACATATCTGAGTCTACAGAACCTGCTTGTATAGAGATTTGCCATGCCCTTTTCAGGGCTATATAAAGCTGTAACACTTCCAGCTGAAAGGAAACTGAATGTGCCAGATCAGTAATGAATGATTGGTGCCCTGCTGCCTTCCGATCCCCCCAGTCCCTCCTCATTTCTGCAAACAGTCATTATTTTCTGGAATGTTGTTTTGAAGCATGTTTTTTACTCAGTGTTGCAGTGCCCTCCAGTGCTCAAGAAACGTTTTGTCTTCCATTACCAGGAATCCAAAATACAGACACCATTTTATAGCTAATTATAGGACTGAACTCTTCACAATATTTCAGTTGACTCTTTTCTTTTCCAAAGCACAATGGCAGTACAGTAGCTATATATGGCTGCCTCTTCCCAATGCCCTCTGTCACTCTGATCCAGCCAGAGGAACTACCTTCAGAAAGCTGCCTTCTGGTTAGAAACCTGCACCAGAAGATGCAGTGCATTAGTCGGTAGTCTCCGAACCCACCTGCACCACAGCCACAAAACAAGGCTGTGACTGCTTGCTGCATGAGTCTGACTGTCTCTGTAACCTGGGACATATGGCTGCTGCACAGCTGTGACCCACAGCTTGCAATGGATTTTCTTCTCCAGGTCCTCTCTTTTGCTGCTTGAAACACTTTCCACAGTAAACAAGCTGCCTGAGATGAATGATTATCACCTCAATGAGTCATATCCTGAACCGGTTAAAATTCTCTCAACAAAAGTACTAGCAGCTGCTTACTGGCTGTAGTTCAAGAATTGTATTTGGAGCAGTAAAGTTTTCCCAAACACTTGAGGTTGCAGGTTATTTTAATGAAAAATCTTAGTTAAGGGACAGAGACTAAGTTCCTTTTGTGAGTTACATTTTTCATATGATATATCTCTAGTGTGGGTGTTTAAGAAATTTCACTAAGTGCTCTCCTAAATATAAATGAGAGAATCCGTACATCCAGAACAGCTCAAAACAAACCCTGGTTAGGTTCAAAAAGTTTTGAGCAGTATTTTCAACAGATTAAAGTAATTCACTTTCAGGCTCCATCAAATTATTGTAAGAGCTGGTAACCAAAAAAATACATATATTCTGATAAATTCTGTTTAAAGAGGAGAATCATCTCAGCACTCTCTCATCTATATATATTTAGTCAAAAGAGAAGCTGCCAGGTGAACTAAGAGCTATATATATAGTCCAGAGAGAGCAATGTTCCTTCTACAATTTTTCATTCTCTTCCATACATGAAGTATCTGACTGACCACTGCAAAGCCTACAAACTTCTGGTCAATCCAAACATATTTGTGGGTCAAATATGCAGCATTCTGTTAAATGAGATCAAACAAATAAGGAAAAAACATTTGGGTGTGCATTGTGTGTAGAGAAAGAAGAATACACAAGGACAAGAAAGAAAGAAGTCAGAGACTAAAATGAAGTACTTGTACTCATGAGAATAATATATAAGAGCCTAGCAAATGTCTTGCATTTCAAGATACGATCTTCAATCCCCCTTTACCTTTTGGATTGACAAATTTTTAATATAATGACCAAGTAATAGAACAGTCTTTCAGAGAAAGATTTAAAAAATATTTTTGTTTCTGTAAATGATGTTCCACAGAGACTGAAAGCAAAAATGTGAAGCTGAGTATTGATAACCAATGGGGGTAGGTTTTGGAATTGAGAGACGCTTTTCCCCAGCATTTAAGTATGAATCTCATCCTAGGAAGAAATATCTGTGCTTTCAAGGCCCTTTTCTCAGCAGGCTTTCTAACAAAAAGGAGCATGTTGGTGTTCATAGCTGATTAGGAGCAGATGCTTGAGAATCAGAATGGACAGTATTTATCTAGTAGTTATACTAGAAAGGCTCTCGAAAATTTTGCTTCTATTTTTTTTCTTTTTTGTAGATCAAGAAATGCTGTAGAATCTGATCTTTAACAAGACCATCTAGATCCACTTACTGTTGTGCTGGGTATTTGCACCAGGTCTCTGTATGACAATTCTGTGTACAGCGATGCCTAATTTTGACAGACTTGATGGAAGTTTACAGAACCTGCTCTGGCTACAATTTTCAAGTTCTGTTACCATTCACATGCTTCACCTGCACATACTCTGTGAAGCAGCAAGATTCCTAACCAACTTAAAGCAAAGCCTGCTCTAATCCATATATGCAAGGATAAGGTTAGATATATATAGAGAGAGATAGGTATATAGATATATGTATATATAGCACTCTGGGGCCCTTTTTGTTGTTGATGAGGCACAAATAGAAGTTGTACAGATCTCAGTAGGAAAGGCTGATCTCAAAATGCAATATTATTCCAAATGTTTTAAATTAGCGTGAATAGGAGTACAAATAAAAGGTATACTCATTCTGACAGTACCATATTTTATAAGATAAAATCCACAGGCAACCAGGGCTTGCCCTGTGCAAGTGTATTCCCTCAGAAGTTTGAGGTTAAAACTGACAAGCTAAAGCATTTCCCAAAGCCACAGGCAATAATGCTTGAGAAGTGTTCATGAAGCATGTGCAATGCTTAGAAATGCTTCTTAAATGGAAATTAGGGTACAACTACATTTGTGAATACAGCATTTGATAGTTAACCACCTCAACCAAACCATAAAAGGCAGTTATGAATTGTTACCTAATCAGTTGAAGTACACAAAAAAGGACTGCTTTCAAAAAACTCTTATAATTTCCAAATGAATGCAAATTAATGTGATTTATACTTTTACTGTACTCTAGAACAGCTTTGACTTACAAAAATAGAAATCCATAATATGAACAATTAATCTCTAATTGTAAATCCCCATCAACATGCACTAAGTAAGAACAGGCACTAAGTAAGAACAGACACTAATTGCATTAATAATGCAGTGTAACAGTGATCATTTGATTTAGGACAAATTACTCCTATTCAGGAAGATTGCTTTTATTTCTCAGTTTGCCCTAGCTACATCAGTCTAATATAGTAAACAGACCTGTTTTCATGGCTCTGGTCCTGTTTCTTCTGTATAAAATATTGTGACTGCACATCTTATTACACCATCAAAGACAAGTTGTTTTATACTGGCATTTGATGATGCCTAGCCTCTGCTGAAGCAGTAGCACCATTAACCATAGCTCTCCAGAATTCATGTATACCCTCCTGTGTAACAGACAGACATCTGGGGACATTCATTTTCCTGTTGCAAACACTCTTTTCAAGTACCATACTTTTCAAGTACTTTATGTCCCAGATAGATCCTTGAAGTCTCAGTTCTGATTTCTTATGTTTATTATAATTACATTTATATTCGGGCACCGTGTTACAGATAGATTCTTGTGCTCACTTCATAAACAGTCAGTATAAAACCGAGATTGTTTTAGTGATTCTGAAGAAAATCTTTCTGCCATAATAATCTTGTATTATCAATCATTTCATTAGATACAGAAAGTTTCTTAGCTTGAGTATTTCACAGCTTTGCACTGTTTATAATAATAAGGCGTTGTCGTGGTTTTACCACAAATTTAGTGGTTTTGGACAAGAGATTCCAAGAGAAGCCACAGACACACCCCAAAATGAAGAAAACACACAAATATCACAGTTTATTTCGCGCACACACAAAACCCGACAAATAAAGTGCAACAAGACAGACAAATTAAGTTTCCCAGGGCCCGTGTTGGGATGAGGACGCTCTGGAAATAGTGCTTGTCTCTCTCTGGGCTCCCGGAGAGACACCGGGGCAATTAGAGGAAGCACACAGCCGATCTGAGGGCTCTCCAGCAGCGCGAGCTTCTGCTCGGCCTTTTACTGAAGAAAAACACTCAAGAAAGTTAGAAACTGCGAGTGCCCCCCTCCCTCCCCTTCCCGATAGCCCAGGAAGGGATTTAGTGCTGATGGAAGAGATGTGGTCTTTGAATCCCGGCAATAGTCACCGATAATAGCCAGACCACTCGCTCCCCGGAGAAAAGAAAAAAAAAACACAAAAGGAAAGAAAACGAAAGGGAAGAAACAACCCTCCTCCCCGAGGAAGAAAATCTGCCTCCCAGGAATTCACGAGGAAGAATGCAATTCCAAGAAAAAGGAAGTCCACCTCTCCAAAAGAGAAAGAAGAAAAGGAAAGAAAGAAAAACCTAATCACGGAAAAACGTGATCAAAAAGAAAACGGCTCCTCCCCACAGGCAATGCCCACCAGACCACCGCAGTGGAAATCACCTACCCGACCTCCACGCGGCCGTTAGTCCCGGTGACGACGAGAGGCGATGTTACCACTGTCACGTCCAAAGCCAAAGAGAGAGAAAATGGCGGCCATGCGGCCCTTTTATAAGGAGGTCCCAGTCCGCGCATGAGCAGATGGGCCCAAGGGGGTCGGCCTCTCCTGTGACTGGCCCGCCCCCTGCGCACAGCGGCTCATGGGAAACGCTGCAGCGTCCGGAAATGGCACGCATGCCAGGGAGGGCATTTTCTGCTAATGGCAGCCGCCATTTGGCCACCACGTGGCCACCGCCGCCAGGCTGGTGCTGCCGCTGGGCTGTCGCTGCAGCTGGCGCTGCTGCCACGCACCACCGGTGTAGCCTCAGCACCAGCGCGGGCCGCTGGTGCGGCCTTGCCGCCGGCCCCGCACCGGCCACGCAGTCAGTCCGCACGCTTGACTAAATGGCGGCGTCCAGCCAGGATCTCTGCGCTCTGGCGCCGCTGCCCGTAGAGCTGGGTGGCAGCGCCAGTGCGGTGGGACGAGCCGCCGCTGCCGCTGCCGCGGCTCTCGTCGCTGCCGCTGCTGCTGCGCCACCACCGGTCCCATGCACGCGACCGACGGGCTCCCGTGCGACCACTGGGGACCCCGCATGGTAGGAAAGAGATCAGTTTTACTTTCACCTTCTCCCCACAGAGCCAGGCGGCAGCGCCAGCGCGGCGGGATGAGCCGCCACTCTTGCCGCCCGGGAAAAGGGGCCACTGAAACCTACATGGGCGTGGGGCCAGGCGGCCCAGGAGCGAGAGTGGCCGCCAGGGCCGCTGGCGCAGGGCGAAGCTGCCGCACCAAGGTTTGCCCTGGACCAGCTCCCGCCACCGGGGCTGGAGGGCGCGGAGGAGCCGGTGGCGGGCGTTGGCCTGGGCAGCCCCCCAGTCCGCGCAGGCGAGGGGGGAAGGGTCGTTCCCCCCGCCTCACCTGGCCGCCAGCCCGCGCGGCAGGAACAGAGACCGTTTTTACTTTTGGTTTTTACCCTATGACAGGCGTACTGCTAACTTTTTAACTGTTTGAAATGTTTTCAGATTAGATTTAACAGTTGGTATAGCAAGACTTTTAAAATTAAAAAACCTCAAAACTCTGAAAGGATTTAGGAATTCTAATTTACTTGAAAAAAAGAAGCGGATTTATAAATTATAGCCATAGGTTTTGATCTTACAGTTTAACTGGAAGTTTGTTACTAGATTGTTACTGTTGCAGTAACAGCAGGAATGATGTCAAATTTTTCCCATGGTTACCACACTTTGGTTTTTTCTCAAGTCCACCATGGCGCTGGGCAACAGACTTGGAGGAGGAAAGCTCCGGACTGCCTCACACTGCAACAGGCAGAAAATTTGTGATTCAGTGTAGAGTCATAAATGAGATAAGACTGAAAAATGGGAAAAATGAACAGCAAGGGATAGAAGGAAGAGACTGAGAAGTATGTGAGGGTAAATGGAAGCCTTTGACAGAGGGAAATCAAGACAAGTGACAAGAAAGGAGAGAAGACTCAACAGTACACCTTTTGTCCTGAATGCTGAACATTCAGGACTGTTATGCTGGATGTAGTGATTATGTTGGATTTGCAAACACTGGCCTCCAGATCAGAGGTGAATACACAACCAATTTGAGTTTAGAGTCACTATTTATGTCATTTGACTTGAGTGCTACAAAGGCTACAAGCTTACATACAGATGTAATTTTGCCTTATTCAGTCTTCTAATCTTTGACTTTGAAGCTAATAAATACTTTGACAATGGTCTGTTAGCTTTTACTAATGTGTTGCATTTCCCCAAAGTCAGTATAAATGAAAATATTTCTAGAGGTCATAAACTGTTTTAAAGGATGTGTTCTTAAATGGTGCAAACAGAGGACAAAATAATGAATATATGTGCCATTTATAGCAAGGAACTTATCTGATGATACTTTCATGAAATAGAGAAAATTATGTACTACAGAGAAATACAGGAAATTATACATATATATATGTGTGTGTGTGTGTATGTGTGTGTGTAATTTCATAATTTGCAATATTTATTGTTCCTTAAGTGAAATATTACCTGTAGGCTAAATTCCAGCTGTACTTAAGTTTTATGACCAAAATTATATTAATAGTGGGTGAAGTTGAAACAATATTTTTGGTAAGACACCTTGATTTCCATTTAGCTGATGGGCAGTGTTTTTAGGTATTTGTTTATTTACATGTCTCCAAATCCTAGGATGCTCCAAAATGTCACACAATTTAGAAGTTTTTTTTCCAACAACTATAGTAAAAATTGAAATTTAACCATAAGTTCTAACATCCCCTTCCAGTCTACATGAAATAATATTTCTTGCTACTGTGCTGAAATAAACCAAGACTCATTAGCAGGGCCTTTCAGTTATTCATTTGAAGGACCTTCCATCCTGATTCTACAAGCAAGCCCCTGAATTTATGAAAGGCATTATTTAGTATGAGTTTCTCTGCAGTGTCAGCTGAAGAATAGTGTTCTGATACCCACTCTATCCTCTGAAGTAATTTGTGAATGAAGACGGCCATTTTATCAAAGACTGGAAACAGAAAGGCACTAGATGGCAGCAAACATCTTAAAACTACTTTCTGAAGTGTGCCCGGAATCTAACAGATGTAGGTAGCCTTCCAGCTGTGAAATGCTTCTTGGAACTTCTTCCATGGTTCAGCTGTTATAGCACTGTCTTGCCAAAAAGCCGGCGTTTTCTCAAGCTTCTGAAATACAATTTAAATTCAGAGTTTTCCTAATGTCGTTTTCTGGGTGAAAACAAGAAATTGCCTTTTTTCAGCATCCCATCCCATCTCCCCACTCACACATCTGTACTTTTATATAAATTATATGTAATTGAGTAGGGCTGAGTTCAAGTGTTGCCGTTGCAAAGGCTCAGCTGTAAACACAGGGGGTTAACTCGAGCTATTTGCTCTGTTGAAGTTTAGCTGTGTTGTATTCAGTATCAGCTCACAGTGCTCAGTATCATCACACGTATTTAACACTCTGTTTTCCCTACTGCAGCAGCTTTAGGATTACTGAGTAAACGCCTCCATTTTTCACGAGCGTCTTATCTGTCAATGCAATTTTCCTGAGCAAGATGATGTCTACTGCTTTATTAAAATACTCCTATTCAAGATAACAAATACGTCTTAAACTGCTGTAGAGGGAGTTAACCAACTTCCTACAGATTCTGGGAAGCCAGATGTTTCCTAAAGATTTGTTGTTACTTTATTGGGAAAAAATGGATAATAAAGGTTTTGTGTGCCCCTTTGTAAAGTGTTCTTTCACTGAACTGATTAATTAGGCAAACTTTTCAAGGGCTATTTTTGTATACATTCATCTCTAAGTTAAGGATATGCAAAGTATAGAACTGAGCACTTGTAGACCTCAGGATGTTTGAGAACTTTCTATTTGCTTGCTTAGTGAGGATAAATTTTGTGCATTAGCGTAGGGGCAGATATTTAAGCAGCACTTAAAGGTCATTCAAACTCCTGATTCCCATTGAAGCTTTCATATCTATACAGATTAACTTTAAATGTGGAATACAGTGATGCTTGAGGAGGTTAGGTGTGAGCCAATGGCTTGTTGTCTTGCTTCTCCTGAATATCATAATCTGTATCTCTGACAGCTGAGACCTCATGTTTTCATTTTTCAACCCAATTCAGAACCTTTTCTCCCATTCAGTTTTATTTCCAATTTTATTTTTCAGTCTCCTAATCACAATTTTTTTATTGGCTTTTAGTCTGCTCCTTAGCACTGCTTCCTTGGGTTAATCTGCACATGCTTCCATTTTTATTTTTTTTGACCTGTTGTTGCTCTAAAAACAGAAACCATTTTCCATCATTTTTCTTTCCTCCTCACTGGAATCTTATCCATTTTTAAAATCTTCCCTTTGTGCTAAAGAGGAGTTTCACACCAAAAGTGGGAGGGTGTTTTAAAAGTCTAGTTAAATTATTTTTTGTTCAAGTAACATTACCGAAAATCCTAACCTTCAAATATACTAGATTATGCTTCATCCTAGGCCTTGGGAATAGCTCCTGCGAGGAGAATAATGTCAAGCATTTAACAAATGCTTGAACAGTTACTTTGGATATAAATTCAGAGGCAGTATCAATCAATGTAGTATAAAATTTTTCAGCTCTTTCCACAAGGCCATTTCTGGAATTGGTGGAAGCAATACTAGTCAGCTGCAGTGAATTTAATAAATATTTTGTCAGACCTTGCAATTAAGTCTGGTGTTTGTTTATTATCCTGTAAACATTTGTAGAGCATCACCCATTAGTAGATTGTATGCTTTCTCTTATCATTGAAGCTCTGTGTTAACACTGCACAATTGCAGCTTTAGGATGCACTTTATTAGGAGACCTTGAAATAATTGATAGGTTTAAATATGAAACTATTTATATAAATAAAGAAATAACTCTTGACATGGCTTGTTTATTAACTGTTAAGAATGAAATTTTTCAGATCAGTGAAAGCATCTCCTTTGTGTTCAGTATTACCAGCCACAGAAAGATGTTTACTTTTTCCTCCCCTAATCCTCTGATCTCTAAACCCTTCCCACCTCCCCCCAAAAAATGATGGAATAAAAATAATAATAATAAAAAAGACAACCTTGATTTTATCTGAAAATGCAGTGAAAGGTTGGAAACTATTTGCCAAGTTAGAACTTGTTCCCTTACAAGGAAATGCAGTTTTGGGAACAAATAGCATTCCAGTCTTTTCCCCAGTGGGCATTATGCCATTGTGCTTGCAGACATTGTGTCATGGAAATGTGCAAGAAGAAGGCCTGAAACTAAGAAACTAAGAAAACTAAGCTAAGAAATGCAGTGCCTAGTTATATAGTTATATATTTATTTTCTACTACTTAAAAGCTACTATCTACTCTTATTCAAAAATAGAAAAAGACATAGGCTGAGGCTCATGAATTTCTGATCTATTCACTTAATGAAAAGCCAAAACTTACATGATTTTGAAGTAGTCAATAAAATTGATTCTTATTGAAATATTTTAATACTGGTAAGAGCATTTTTAAGCAAGCAATTGTGTATGTGATTCCTATGGTGTCCAGAGTTAAACTTTTCAGTGTGAACAAAGAACACATTCAAAATTAAGGCAAAGTCAATCTCCTATTTTTTAATGAAAATATTATTCTTTAGCAAGAATTTTTCAGGAGGTGTCTTTTTTAGCACTCCCTGCCTTCACAACAGCTTTTAAAACAGACTTGAGAAAATTAATAGCAGATGCCCATGTTTCTTTTCTGATTTTCAAGGTAACTGTCCTATTAGTGGGGCACTTTGTAATTAGAAAGGGTTTTCAGTTATTAAGGTTCTTAAATGAACCTTTTTTAGTGAATTACTTTTGTTATAAAACATATGATTTCTGCTTAAGAGACCTTTGTTTTATTCCTTGATACTATCCAATAAAAACATGATTTAAATCCACATGAGCATTTTGATAATCTACTGTTTCCTTGGGCAGCATAGCTTTTAATAAAACATAAGCTTCTTTACAGTTCTCCAACTTTCAGTAAGCATCATAAAACATCAGCTCAAATTTAGATGTTAAAAATTCTTTTTTTGTGACCTAATTAAAATTAGTTCTCAGCAATGAATTTGTGCTTTCTCCAGCCTACCGCTGTTTGGTCAGTGGTGGGACCACACACACAACAGATTTCCATCTAAGTGGAACATACTAGCATTAATAATATTCCTAACTGCAGTATCCTTCTGCCATCTGTTGACAACACAGTATATTTGAGATAAGGCTGAAGGATGAATGAAAACCTATATTGGCTCACAGATAACTTCTATAACACTCAGTTGCTTGTGACACCTCTTCAGTATTATGATTGTTTCCCAAGATCTAAGAGCCTGCATCAGAAAGAAAATATACTTTTATATTTTCAAGTACCTTTGAAACTTAAGGTTTATTCATTGGTACCAATGGGATACCAATAACTCTTAGCACAGTAATTTTTGGAGAATAGTTTGGCAAATTGTATGCTACAGTTTGTTCCCAGGGCGGCTGTAAGAACACATCCAATGAAGGAGCTTCCAACAATATGTTCAAGGACTCTCAGAGGCTGTCTATATTTTTGCTGCCCCAAGAAAGGATGATGAGAAGTGCTTTGACAATTAAATTCCTATGGACCACATAATATATTCCATTAAAGCTTAACTTTCTTATCTATACATTCTTTACAGGGAATAGAACATACAGTGCATGATCATACAAATGTGCATACACAAGTACAAAGCTTTAGCAAGCATTTAACACTCTTCAGACAGGACTTCATACTGGCTATTGGAAAGACTAAAGCAGTAGCAGGAAGTCGCTGCACCTTCTCTACTCCAAAATAAGCATAAACAAGAGTATTTTACTGATAAGATGCACATTCATTTATTTCAATTATGCTATCAACGTCCTTGCACATTTTTCCTATTAAACCACGGTTAAATGTAGATATAAGTTAGTCATTCTTTAAAGCTTTGCCAAGAGCAAAACAAGAATAGATGAAAGGTCACAAAATCTTATGGTTAAAGTTTACTTTTTCAGTGCCCTGCTTTATGTGGCATTCAGAGCTTTTGTATGCTTAACGGAAAAAGTGACACAGGTGTCTAGTTCCATTGTTAGTTAGTACTATTTTGGGCTTAACTCTAGTAAGAACTGCAATTATAACAGAGCTTCCTTAGGAGGGATGTGAATGATGAAGATGGTTTCCTTGTCCTTAAGTTTAATATTCTCTTCAGTATCATCGGTTTTTTTATATGTTAAGGACATATTTTTAGCTAGTAGAGAAGTTCAGCATTTTTCCTTTTTAGCCAACAGACTTAATTCTATTAAAAAAAAGGCTCTTTGTCACCACAGATGACAACTTTGCTTTCTTAATAATTACTACCTGTTGAATAAGTGTTTTTGCCCACAGTTTTTGTTTTTGTATGACGAGCTGATTCCCATTCCTGCTTACTAGCCTGGAAAATAAAAATTAAAATTCTATTCAGACTGCTCTAATTCCATACATCAGTTTCAAGATTAAGTCCTCAGTGATAATACGTAAAGCAGTTATGACTTTGCACAGGTTTATCCAAGTAGCAACTACTAAACATATCTTGCAACAGTCATAAGAAAAAATATTTTTCATCCTTTTTAGCAACATTCATGTCAGCCCTGAAGCCTGGCTTCTAATAGCC
>VYZS01049819.1:0-25846 GCA_013400695.1 Neodrepanis coruscans
CATGGGAGGGGTCATTCTTTCTCGACGACACGGGACGTATGGGACCCCAGGCTGGGTATCCTGTCCATGCACTCATCGCATGCCAGAGAAAGGAGTGGGCACACCAGCCATTTCCCCAGGGGAAAGGAGGGTAGGCGTGCCACCCTGATGCCTCACCCACCTGGAGCGGAGGCCTTCCCCAACCCTCTGAGTAGGGGTGGCCATCTACACCGGGCGGGGGAGGCCCATCTTCCACTTATTGCAGGGGAGTAAGAGGGCGGCTTCCCCTGTTCACTGGGAGGACAACCCCACCACAGAAATGGCCGCCAGCTGCTGGTCATGGGGGGAAAATCCCCCCTACCATATAATAGGCAAGGCCAGCTGGTCCCACCCCACCCCAGGAGCCTCACCTGGAGCCCCATCTAGAGGAGGGAGACCAATGCAGGGAACACACCACCTCCCTCCAGGGGGGAGGATCACCCCACCAGCTGCTGTGGCAGATGACGCCCACCCAGCCAGGGAGGAGGGTATGGGAGATGAACACCTTTCCCCACCCGACAGAGAAGTGGCCCCATCCCATAGGGACGGGGGAGAGCCATCACCCTCCCCGCCAGGGTCACAACAGGAACTTGTGCTAGATTAGCATTCACCCTTAAATTTGGAGCAATTAACAAATCCAGGTCCTCCTCCTCAAGCATTGTTCCATTGCTTGAGGAATTGGGTTTCTTTTCACCTTTATCTAAAAACAAAACTGCATTCCCTTTCTGAGCCCCAGACTTTTTTCCAAGGTTATCCAGCTACCTAGCTAGAGTGAATTCCCCAAATCTTAAGCATACCCCCTAAGGCATCAATACTTAGAGTGAATTCCCCAAATCTTAAGCATACCCCCTAAGGCATCAATACTATCTGCATGAAATTCTGATATGCATATTTTGGTGCCTCTGACATACTCTTGACAGCAAACATAAACTAGCTCCACTCAATTGCATTTGAATAAGCTATGCCCTTACTTGACAAAACACATAGTCTCACTACTGGTAGTGTTTATGAAGCCCAGGAAAGCTTGTTAAATCACCTGTCAAATATTAATGTATCATCAACTGACTAAAGGTTATGTAAAGGTGCTGTTTATCATCTGAGTAGCTCAGAGAAGCCCTCCTGTTGACTGCTCTTGGCAGAAATCCATACTAAAACTGTATTACCTGTTAAAGAATATTTTTACCTTTGTACTGCAGATGCCATGAAGAGTGGCAGAGTGAACAAGCAAAATTTAGGTTCACAAAAGACTTTCTGGTAGAAAGAAGATGGACCATGCTAAGAGCTTGACTGAAACATGATATACTAGCTTTGTTCTTCCTTGGCCATGACCTTTTTCTTCTCTCCTCCTCTGCCTCCTCCAGTAAACTGTAACTTGCCTTCCCATTCGATATATTCTTCTAGAAGAGAATATTTTTTTTTCCATATTTATGAAGAAACAGATGTCTCTTCTACATACTTTCTCACTGATTTTCAGATTTTATAAAAGAATAATTTCCTTTCCTCTCAGTTTCTTTTTTTTTGTCTGTGATTTCTCAAAATTTAACACCTGGTAGTTACCATGGGTGTCCTCTCCTTGAAATGCAGAACAAAGAGTACAAGATTCACCAATGTTCTTGTTTGGACACTAGGGGGCATTATAAACAATAAGAGATTGCAATAGAATCAACAACAACAAACAAAATTTATTATACAAAAAAACAAAAACCCGACAATAAAACATGAGGCGCATAAACTCTACTCCTCCAGGCTGGCTGCTAGGCTGGTGGATCAAGGGAGAAAAGAGCCTGGCACATGGAATGGTGCCAGTCCCAACTCCAGGGCTCCTGGGAAAAAAAAAAAAAAAGTGAAAAGAGACCCGGGGGACCAAAGGGGAGAGAATACCGCAGCTGGTTAGTGGCGTGGTCCTTAGCCCTGTGCTGTCTCCAGTGTTGATTCAGCTGCGCTGCTGCTCAGGTTGCAGGAAAAGGTCAAGACAGCAGAGGAGATGAGCTAAGATGCAGCTCCAACAACAGCCGTGCCTGAAGAGAGGGAGAACTTCCAAGCTTGCAGTTTATATAGGGTGCCCGTTCTCGCGTGATCTCAGGCACCCTCCTGGCGCAGGTTGTCTCCTGACTGGCCAACGGCACTGGGCATCTCCCCCTTCCCGAGATTTCTCCACGAGGCAATATGGTGGCATTTCCCACCAAAATGCCTTATGGATGCGGCCTGCCGAGGGAGAGGGCTGTCACTGCCACAACCGTCAGCACCATGGGGCATCCATCGGGCCCTGGGGCCACCCTCAGCTCTGGGCTCTGCCATCCCAGGTCTGCTCCACACAACAGCACCAGCCCTGGCCTGGCCTTGCCCTGAGTGCCAGCATGGCCACTGCAGGGGTGGCCCTACCCGCCATGAGGGCCTCTGGCATCAGACACCTACTGCCAGCGTGTGTGTGATACTGGCAGCCATGCTCACGCGGAACCGCAGCATCACTGGCTGAGCTTTTCGCAGTCAGGTGGGGAGACCTGGCTGCATCTGCCACCACTCAGCCCAACACCAGCAGCCACGGGCAGCTGCGGCCCCCAAGCACCGGGGCAGGCAGCCACCACTTGCCACTCAGGGGCAGGTAGCTGTTGCACCGTGGGAAATCTGGCCGTGGGTGTCCCCGGTCAGCAGCACCCCGCCACAGCCACCACTGCTGCCCTATTGCCCCGCGGTGCCACAAGCCATCACCACCCATGGCAAGTACTGTTGCCATAAGGCACGAGTGCAGCAAAGGCCAGCAGAACAGTTGGGCACAGCCGCTGAGCCTGCAGCAGGCATTGCAGCGCTCACAGCCACAGCCGCGTGGGTGGCCACCTGTCATCTCTGGGTGAGCCATTCTCCTGTGCGGCACTGGAGACCACGCGATGCAGCTCCACAGCCACCCCATGAATTCACTGAGCCGTGAGGGTCCGGGAAAGGATCCAGGGGACTGGCCCGTGCCTCCCCCGCCAGGCCAGGTCTGTGCCTGTCCACTTTGTTTTCTTATAAAACACAGAACACAGGTTTGAAAACAACTCTCATCCCCACTCCCGCAACCCCTAAAACCCCTGAAAACCAATACTCCCTTCCCCCAGAAGAGACCCCTTGAGAGACAACTTACCTGTGCTGCACAGAAAAAGGGGCAAAAAGGGAAACAATATCTTAAAAATGGGAACATCATTTCACCCCATAACAACCACTCAGTAAGATGCTTTCAAGAAATGTCAACACAGCCTTGTAACTCCCTTCTTGCTTGGAAAACAAATCCTGATTTGGAAGGTTTCATTGCTACACTCAGGTAGTTTCTGAGAGAACTGACGTTAAGCCTTTATTCTGGCAGAGTACAACTACCTGGGCTTCCAGGAGGCCATTTTGATCCTACAAACTGTGTCAGAGACCACCCACACCTACTCACAACACAACTGTCAAGTCAAAATGGTCATAGACACCTAGATCCTTAACAGGGCAGTGCACTTTCTAATTTCCTGATACTAATAATCTATTAACTGAGGCAAATCTAGAGGTCATCTATCCATTTAATTTGATTCAGTGTTCACAGAGGCCAGTGGTAGATGTCAGAAGTTCAAAAGCTGCATTTCTTGGTATATGATCAAATACTCACAACCCAATTCATAATGTTTTTACAATTATCACAGAATTTTCTCTAGAATGCAATTCTTGTCAGTGACAGTAGTACTCATAATAGGTTGACCACAGCTGGACACCAAGTGCCCACCCAGTAGCTCTATTTCCCCCCCTCCTCCTCCTCCCAGCCAGGCAGGAGGAAGAGTATAAGATGGTAAACAACTTATGAGATGGAATAAGGCAGTTTACTGAAGCAGAAAGCAAGGCTTATGTGTGCAAAAGTGAAGCAGAAAATAACAAGGTTTATTCTCTACTTCTCATCAGCAGTGATGTCTGGCCAAGTCCCAGGAAGCAGGGTTTCAGCATGTGTAGTATCTTCTTAGTGGGCAGTCATTGGAAACAATGAATGCCCCTCCTGCCTTCCCGCTCCTCTCCTTAGGTTTTATATACAAGCTGACATCATATGGTATGGAATATTAATTTGGTCAGTCTGGGTCAGCTGGCCTACTTTTGTCCCCTCTCAGAATCTTGCCCTCTCCTGGCGAATGAATGTTACAGTCCCGATGCTGTGCTTAGCAGTAGTCAAAACACTGGGGTGTCACCAAAACCCTTCTAGCTACCATTAAAAAGCACAGAACTGTGGGGTCTGCTATGAGGAAATTGACTCCATCTCAATCAGACCCAATACAATTATTCAAGTAGCAAGCTCCTAAGCATAATCACATGATTTGCACTCAGGTCAGGTGAAGATAGATGACATAGACTCAAGTGAGATGAAGTGTAATCCACTAATTTGGTATTCATAGTAAGGAATTCTGAAAGAAAAGAATAAAGACTATGGAATAAAAGATAAGGAACAAGTGTTCAAACCAGTAATATGTGGAAAGCAAATGACGACTGTTTAACAGGTCATATTTAAAACTGTAGATCATGATGCTTTGCAATTCAGGCCAGTTCACAGTTCTCCCCTGACAGATTACATATAGTTAAAGCTGTCCAGTTATTAGGTCTCACAATCACCTTATAAAGAGAACACTACCCTATCAGTTAACCTAATTATGGGCATTCAAATGAATTCTGCCCATTCTGTGATATTTCTTGGTTGGGATTTCTGATTCAGAAAGGAACATGATGCTCAAGTGAACATCGCAAGAATCATGGTTTGAATAGTTACATCATCTGCCTCTTTAATCTGCAGCCTGGCTTCACATTTTTTTCTATGATTTATAAATCATAAGATTTGCCTCTGGTTATATTAAACAGACATTCCAAATGCTGCTTCTCTGTTTCCCTTGTCAAATCACCTTCAGCAGACAGACAGAAGGCTTTAGATGCGGATAGGAAGAAATGTTGGATATAGAATTTCAATGACTGCATCTCTGCAAACAGCTGAAGGGGGACAGTTTTCATTTCAAATATTTTCTGTTCCAGAGAATTCTCTGGAGTCCCCTCTACTCCTGATAGTTTGGAGAGTTTGGAAATGGCTCAAAACCAGTAGATAATAGTATTCTTCCATTCACGTGTTGAGATTATATTTTTGCTTTAGTGCAGAACTTTGTGTAATGTCATGTAAACAGACCCATTAGGAAGGGGCCGAATGAAAAATAACATGCAATTTTTACATCACATTTCTATTTATGTAGTTGGTGGGACTTTCACCTACTGGAGAGTAATCAGAAGAGGCTTGACAACTGGCTGGCAATGCTCTGTGTCCATCTGTGAGTTAGTATCATAAAATAATATTCTGAATGGCAGAATACTGGTGATTGCAGGAGGATCAAAACGGCGCAAAGACAGGATGAAGCAGAGACCTGAAATGCTGGTTTGGCAGTCCTATTTATTTATAGATATTCACCAAAGTTATTAAAAACATATTGAAGACTGATAAGGCATTTAAGAAGCTGATTGTTGATTAATTCCAGAGAGAGTGCCTAGTCCTGTGCTCCGGTCACAAGTCCATGTAGTGTTACAGGCTTGAGGAAGGATGCTGGGAAGCTGCCCAGCAGAAAAGGACCTGTGGATAGTGATTGACAATTGGCTGAATATGAGCCAGCAATGTGCCCAGATGGCCAAGAATGCCATTGGCATCCTGGTCTGTATCAGTAATAATGTAGCCACCAGGACCAGGGATCATCCCCCTGTAGTGAGGCTGCATCTCGAATCCTGTGTCCAGTTCTGGGCCACTCACTTCAAGAATGACATTGAGGAACACGCCCAGAGAAGAGCAATGGAGCTGGTGAAGGGTGTAGAGAGTAAGTCATATGAGGAGCTGCTGAGGGACCTGGGGTTGTTTAGCCTGGAGAAAAAGATGCTCATTAGAGATCCTATTGCTCTCTAAAATTACTTGAAAGGAGATTGTAGCCAGCTGCATATAATTCCATGTGTACCTCTTCAAAAAACAGTTCTACATTTGTACAGAATGTGAAGAAAAAATGAAAGCAGCAAACTATGAATATTTTAACTGAAAATAGGTGATTTAACTGTAATTATGACTATTACCTGATGGCTACAGTATGAACAGAAGGAAAATCCAGATGCAGAAATTATTTTTTTTTCTCAAGAATCAGATAATGAAATCTTCTGATAGAAGAAGATTTGATTTGATAAAGTTTTAAAAGCATATGAAGGGTTTTAGATAGACAAGTCCCTTTATTTGTTGTGAAGGGAGATAGGTATATAAATTTCTATGCACCAGGGAGAAAATAAACTTCACAAGTTGTATAATTCACTTTTAAAAGAAGTCACTGTTCCAACTAACTCATATACTCTGTAAATCTCTCCCAATCAGTTAGTTACAACATCTTTTTCAAATGTCAATTTTATCTATTCCTCTTTATGTAGGACCTAATGAAATGTGACCTAGAACATCAGTAAAGGACTGTTAAAGAAAAATTTAGTAATTTCTAGGAAAGTCTGAAAGAGTTTGTGTTCACAAAGAATTACACATCTGTCAGCTCTCTCAGCACCCTTAGATGGACTCCATCAGGTCCTGTAGACTTATGAGGATTTAGGTCCCTAGCATCTTCCTCCTGGATCACAGGGGGCCTATACTGTTCCCTGTCTTTATCTACCAGTTTAAGACACCACTTTTCCTGTAGACAATCACTTTTGCTGTTAAAAACAGAGGCAAAGAAAGTCCCTTTTCCTCATCTCAGTAACTATATTTCCCTCCTCTTCTAATAAAGAATTGAGGGTGTTTTGTTTTTTTTTTCCATTAATATATTTATAGAAACACTTCCTATTATTCTTAACAGAGGTGGCCAATTTTAGCTCAAACTGAGCTTTTGCTTTCCTAATTCCTTTTCTACATGACCTAACAACAGCTTTAAACCTTGCCTGGGTTACCTCCCCCTCTTTCCAAAGGCAGTACATCCTCTTCTTTTTCCTTAGTTCATTCAAAAGCTCCTTACTCATCTAGTCTGGGCGTCTACCTCTATGTTTCATCTTATGGCACATCAGAACAGCCTGTTCCTGCACCTTCAAGATTTCATTCTTCAAGTACATCCAGCCTTCCTGGTCCCCTTTGTTATTAAGGACAGTCTCCCAGGGCACTCTACCAGTTAATTCCTTAAATAAGCCAAAGTCCGCCATCCAGAAATCCAGTGTGGAGGTTTTGTTGAAGCCTCTCCTTGTTTCACTATTTATTGAAAACTATTATTTCATGATCACTGCACCCCAGGCAGCCTCTGACCACCACATTCCCCACCAGCCCTTCCCTATTAGTGAACGGCAGGTCAAGAATAGCCTCGCCCCTGGTAAGTTCACTAACTAGCTGTGACAAGAAGCAGTCTTGTTCAGAGATGTATAAAGTATTACAATCGGTTTTCTCAGAGTGTGTCATTTAACTCAAAGGTTCATATTTTTGATGTCTTTAAATATAAGGATTCATTAAGAATACAAACTCATAGGTGTAGCAGAGCAACTCCCCCAGTCCTTCCATTAGGCATCCCAGAGAGTGCTCAATGATCTCATAACTGAATCAGTACCAATTAAATTTGACATTTTCCAGTTTCCCATAGCAAAAATGTGAGCAATAAAATACTCTGTAGAAGTAATAATAATAAAAACCCTAAGGAAACAAGCAGATTTCCATAATTTATTTATTATAGAAGGAAAAAAACAATAAGGCTGTGGCCATCTAACCATCTTTGGTAAATTGAATGAAAATTTTATCAGCCTTTTTGATTTTGACAAGTAGATAGTACGGTAAATATTTTCAATTGGCAAACTTACTTGAAAGAGAAAAGAGTATTAACGATAGTTACCTGTTACCAGTTTCTTCTGTAGCAAATATCTCATCTTCATCTCTTGCCCTTAAGCAGTTACTTAATGGTTCACTCCAGCTTTAAATGTCTCTTTCAGTTCTCCTGAAGATTATTTGTCAATCTCAATGGAAGAAAACTTTTCATGAAGTGTATTTGCCCTCTAAAGGCTGGCTAGAATGTAAATATTTTGTCACTGAATCCAATCTTGATTTTTTTTTTTTAATAACCTGAATGTTCCTTCTCCCAGTTAACCTATCTACCCTATTATTAGCCTTATCAGGGTTGGCCTACATAAATCCAATTAAAAAAAAAAAGGCTATTTGACCACCATTTAGCTAAAAATGTTCTCTTAGCATTAACATAAGCAGCATAACCTCTTTTCCAAGAAGAAATGCAGTAACTCATTACAGCCACCTATGCATTGTGGTTGAGACAGAACTAAGTGTTTCATGCCAAGATACTTCCTTAACCATGAATAATTCATTTACATGGCAAGAATCCACCTTAAGTCCAGTCTGAACTTCCAAGAATTGCAAGAACTGTTCATCAAAACATCAAAATTGTCTTTAGCAACATTTTTGCCATTTTTTGTATTATTCTTGGATATAGTTTAAAACTCTTAGTTTTTGAAAGTCCGTTCTAGTGCAAGTCCTTGATCCATTTCTCTTATTTGTTCCTCACAGTCCATTTTCATACACTTGTAAGTGCTGGAAAATCGCTCTTCATTTAGAAAACCTTTACAAAACACTCATTTTTCTTCTTCCCTCACAGTTTCATTGCACAGATCTCCTCTGTTCATTCACCCTAACTTATTTTGTTAAGAAGTGGAAGAAGTAATAGATATTTACTATTTAGGTCTCATTAAATGGTTTAATCCTTGAACACACACATGTAGACTACGCTTGAAAATCTCTCTGTAAACCATATGAAATTTTTTTTTTTTTACTATTTTAATGCAAGGAAAATCCCAGGAAGTGTTTCAAATTCAAGCACTTTTCAAGGTGAACAGTGTGTCTGAAAGTGAAACAAAGACTTGGAAGGGTCCTATAGACCTAATTTTTTTATTTCTCTCTATGCTGTTGACATATATGACTGTGGGTAATAATCTTTTCTGTATCTTTCAGTATGGTATTTCCCTCCCTGCACATGACCAACAAAATAAAGTAGATTAAGTTCATTGCTAAATACTTGGGTTTGTTCCAAAAATGAAGAAATACTACCTCTAGCTACAACAAATTACAAAAACTGAAATCACAGTGACTATGTATATGACTAGAAAATTCAAAGTAAATATAGATCCATTCTAGGAAAATAGAAATTCTTTACAGAGGGAAAAATAACTTAATTTGAAAGTTTCCATGTTTCAGTTATAGAGAAATCATTAAAGTTTTCTGCAACATGCAGCTAAATATGTTATAAAAATAAGAAATATACAAAGAGAAAAATGTTCTATGCAATGTTCTTATTATTTCCAATCAGAAAGAGGAATTTCATGCGTCCTGGGGTAGCATCAGTTTTTACACCTAGAGATGGAACTGCTCAGGAGCGTAAGACATCATCAGCAGTGATGATAATACGAATAGGTGATTCTATGGGGACTACTAATTTTTCTGACATAGTTTAAAAAGTAGAAGTTGTGCAACAATCCAGTAAATTGATATAAAATATCAACTGTTGCAAAATTGATACAAAAAGTATTTCTGTCAGCATAGTTCTTTTAATTTTGAAATTGTCATAGACTATATTCTTACAAAACATCTTTTTACTACTACATCATTTTAGTGTAATGTCAATATTAGAGCATGTGTCAATATGCTGTAACAGTTAAAAATGGCATCCTCAACATGCATACTTTTGCACAATATATTTTTACTCTTCCTATGCAAAAGTATATAAAATCCTTAATGTTGTTTCGCAGAAATTTGAAAAAAACAAAAACAAACTAACACGGAAAAAAATTCAGTGAGTTAAACTACAATGCTAGTGTTATCTATGTGAAAAAACACAATTGCACAATGCTGTCAGAAAACTCTGTTGTTAACACTGTTAAATGACTAGTAGTAGAAAAAGACTAACTTACTGACACCATCTTTTTTGTAACAATAAGGCCAATGATGTTTTTGCACTGTGTAATACAATCACTTAATGAATCAGAAATCCTTTATCAAAGAGATAATTAAACATAGATGGTAATGGCTGAGTTACCTCAAAGTAATTTTCTACTCTACAAAGAGACTGGAAAAAATAGCATCATAGCATTTTCACGTTTATTGCTTTTTAGGTATATCTTGCCTTTGTGAATTCCCTTGAGAAGGATTTTTTCCCCTTCTTGTGTTCTTCTGCTACCAGCTCACAAAATTCAAATGCTAATTTTGTTACTAAATTTGTACTAAATTGTGTTAGCTTTTTTGGCTTTGGTTTTGTCAGGGTTTTTATGTTTCTGGAGGAAAGAGGTTTTTTCCATAATCTCCATGACAGTAGTAATTGCAGGCCAAGCTATGTTCTGAACAGTTTTATATAGGTGCTAAATTGCCTGTAGAAACAGATAAAATAAACCAAAAAGTCCTCTTAAACCAGTACACATAATCCTATATACACAGACTTACATATATGTATACAGCTGTTTCATTCACATACACTCTGAGCTTGATTTGCCTCACAGCCACAGACAAGGACCTAAGACATTGGATGTGGTAGTAAAAAGCAGAGAGCTTTCTGAGAAAGAACACAAATGCCATTGCCCTTCTCAATTCAGCAGTGTGCTAGCTTGCTTAGAGTGACTGTCAAAATGATGTAAGTTTCTATGTCTAACTTAACAGAGATCCTTTCCTTTGGGTAGTACCATAACTTTTGAAAGACTGATCTGGCTATTTTATGGTCTTGAATATAAGTATCAGATACAGAAAACATTGTAGACTATCATGTCTTGAAGTCAAAACAAACTGAAGTTTTTTTCTACATACAACAGTGGGGTGAAAATGAAAGTGAAATAAAATGTGCCTTTTTCTTTTTTTTCCTACCGTGGGAGTCCGGCGGGCTGGGGGGCCTGCCCAGGGGCCGGTGGTGTGGGGCTGCGGGCAGTGCCTGAGCCGTTTCGGTGGCCCCTCTTTCCCCAGCGGCACGGCGCGTGCCAGGAGCTGCTGGGGCTGCTGGCGGCAGCGCCGGGCGAACCGGCGGCGGCGGCAGCAGCAGCATCAGCGCAGAGCCGGGTGGGCCATACCTGCAGCCAGGACCTGCGGCGGGGAGCCCCTAGAAGCTGCCAGGCCTGCGGGCAGCGGCGATGGGTGAGCCGGCGGTGGTGGCGACAGTGGCGGCGACAAAGCAGCGTGGTGTGGGCTTACCGGTGCGGGCGGCGCTCGCGCCACCCGGAGTCACTGCAGGAGGCACGGCCCCGGTCCCGGGCTGGGGTCGGCCATGGCCCCGCTCCGAGCCCCGGCCGAGCCGTGCTTGTTCAGCCGAGGTGGGGCCGGAGCGCAGGATGGCATGGAGGGGAGCCGCTGGACGCCGGTTTCCTGGGGCTCATCCCTGGGCTGGCGCTTGTGCGGGGTGCTCCCTCTGCCCTTCTCCGTGGGCCGGGGGAGGCTGCACTGGCGGTGTGTGCCGGCAACAGCAGCAGCAGCGGTGGTGGCCACGTGGGGGGCCAAGTGGCGGCTGCCATAAGCGGAAAATGCCCCCCCTGGTGTGCGTGCCATTTTCGGGCGGCTGTGGCGTTTCCCATGAGCCACTGCGCGCATGGGGCGGGCCCCCGGGTTGCCGACCAATTACAGGAGAGGCCGGCCCCCTTAGACTCATCTGCACAGGCGCAGGATCGGGTCCTCCTTATAAAAATGGAGGAAGGCCGGCCATCTTTCTCTTTTTGGCCTTGGAGCTTAGAGGGGCAACACCACTCTTTGCCGCTATATCGGAGCCGGCGTCCACATGGGAGATGGGTCAGAGGTTCCACCGCAGCGACTTGGTGTGGTAAATTTCTGGGAGGGGGAGCCATTCTTTTGATCACATCTTTCCTTTGTGATCAAGCTTTTTCTTTCCTTTTTTTCTTTCTTTTCCTTTCTCTTTTGGAGGTGTGTGGGGGGGCTTCCTTTCTCTTGGAATTGCACTCTTGTGGATTTCTGGGAGGCAGATTTCCTTTCCTCGCGGAGGAGCGTTGTTTCTTCCCTTTCGTTTTTTTTCTTTCTTTTTCTTTTGTGGTTTTCCTTTCCCCCCCGGGAGGCAGGTGGTCTGGTGGTTATCTGCAGCTATTCCCTGGGGTCCAAAGACGACAACTCTTCTTCCATCAGCCCTAAATCCCTCCTTGGGCTAACGAGAAGGGGAGGGAGGGGGTTGCACACGGTTTCTAATTTTTCCTGAGTTTTTCTCCTTCAGTCAATGCCAGGCAGAAGCTCACAATGAGCTAAGGGGGCCCTCAGACCGGCCACGTGCTTCTTCTAATTACCCCGGCGTCTCTCCGGGGGCCCAGAGAGAGACAAGCACTATGTCCAGAGCGTCCTCATCCCAAAAAAACGGGCCCTGGGAAACTTAATTTGTTTGTCTGTTTGCACTTTATTTGTCGGGTTTTTGTGTGTGCGCGAAATAAACTGTGATATTTTTGTGTTTTCTTCATTTTGGGGTGTGTTTGTGACTTCTCTCGGAATCTCTTGTCCAAAATCGCTAAATTTGTGGTAAAACCACCACAAACAGTTTTCTATTGCATCATATACAATACCTTCTCTGATTCTTACTTAGATTTTTCCTAATCCACAAGCAAGATTCATTGCTTATTTTGCATTGTACCCAGTGAGTTCTAAGGAAATCAAGGATATGCCAAAGGATAGCTGGGCACAGGAATCTGAGAACAAGGACTGCAGAAAGCTTATTTGGAACATCTGCATAACTAGTTATGAATGTCTTGTATTTCTCACCCCTATGAGGAGAAAGCATGAATGATACTTTCTTTTCCTCCTTGCAACTCTACATCTTAAGTTTCAGTTTACACAGCTAAAGGCTATACGGAGAGCTGTCACTGCCACCAGTGTGGATCCATGTTTGGCTCAATTACCCAAGTCTATATTACTCCCTACATAGGCTTCCAGATTTATTGGTCTAACAAATTACAGCTAATTTCTTAGTGAAGCATAATGAAAAATCAATATCTGTAGGCAGACTTATTTTTTTTTCTCTGTGAACATTTTGTTGGTAATAAATTTCTAAAAAGTAATTTGTGACTGAAGAAAACCACAGACATGTCACCAAGTAAAACTTGAAAGCTAATGGAAACAGTAATGAGATTCAGAGACATAATTTGTTTTATTTCCTCCTGTAATCCTTTATGAACTGGACTTTCAGATGTCTCTGTTACTGCTATTATGAAGCAAAATCTTACTTGTGGTAAAAGAAGGCAATTGCAATGAGATAGTTTCCGGCTTTGGTGTTGCTTGAAGATGTCATACAGTTGAGAAATCCAGCTTGCAGAGGTTAAAAAAACTAAACCAAGTGTCTCCTCTTATTAGATAGCATAAAAAAAAGAAATAAAATTAAATAATTTTGGCTTTCAATGCCATTAATTAAGATATTAAAACTTGTTATTGAGAAATCAAGCTTTCCCTTATAACAGTTATGTTTGAATTCATAGGGACCAGCATGTTTTCACTAAGCAAGCCATTTTATTTTATTTCTTCATTTTTAAAAGAATGACCATGTAGTCCTGGTAACACCTCTGCTACAACAAAAAACATCTATTTTTGGATCTATGAAAAGAGCAAGAGATATATTTTTGTAAGACAATGTGATAGTCAAGACACCAAGTCAGCAAGACATTTGTATGTGCTAAATTGTGAGCAGATGCACAATCTTGTTTTCCTTTATGGGACTTTAGACTTCATGTGCCATTTAGGACTATTACCCACCAAATAGAAGTCTTCTTTTGTAATATTGTCATAGTTCAGAATTACAATTATAGATTTAATCTTAATTTCATAAAAAATGTTCAGAAAATAATAAGACTTTTAAATAATTTTTTTAAATTAGAACAAATTTTGTGGAAATGTTAGTCCTTGACTAGTGCTTTGCACCAGGACCAGTTCAGTATCTTAATCTGAACTACTGCTACCATGATGTTGAAGCACATCTCTAGGTTCATGTTAATTTATACATTCTGTACTCAGCCAGTTACATACAAGTACCAAGCTGAAACTTCAAATTGTGAACTCTGAAGGAAGAACATGCCTTGAAGTAAGACAATCAATCTGAATAAAGATCTCTGGATTATTTTTCGAATATGTCTCCCTTTTGTGGAAGAAGCTCAGTTTATGTAGATCATGTACGTAGTGCCATTTTGTGTTTGCATATAAAACAACTAAAGGAGAAACAAAGAAAGATGTCAGAAAGGTGTCCTTTATTTGAACCACATCTGTCATTGCACAGTTAGATTATTTGGGGTCTATAGACACAATGATACCATTGTCTAGTCACTACATAAAATCCGTTTCTATCAATACCAAAAAAAAAAAAGAAACATTCATCTAGAAATCCCCAGAAATCCAAAGTTTCATGGATATATATGACTTTAGGAATTTCTAGGTAACACGTGTTAATCACTTACATAAAGTTCTTGTTTCCATGAGATAGATATGCAAAAGCCAATGGAAATTGATATATACTGCTGTCTTTTCAGAATTTTTCAGCCACTTTCTGATATTTAAACAAAAAGTTATATTCATACTACGTAATTTTAAAACCTAATAAAAAAATTAAATTAGAACTAATTCTCTATTAAATTATTTAACATTCCACAGAAATTGTTTTAAAACTCATTAGATTTCTCTACAACATTTCTTTTTAATTCTCATTCAATTCTAAAGAGTCTTCCAGAAAGAAGTACTGCTTTTGGCAATACAAGAAATGGAAAACTCCGGAGAAGGAACGCCTTTTGGGCTAGAGACAGAGAAAATGTGTATTCATCTGAATACAAAGAAGCAGAACATAGTTATAAGTGTTCAAGATTGCTTTTCCCCTTTCTCCACTACTAGAATGGAAATGTGAGTTATTTCCATAAACTTGCCAGCATCTCATGATTTAAAAAGTTATTTTCGAATTTATTTCTCACAGAAGAAAACGTACATTTTCCAATCCAAAAATTAGACTGTGAGACTGTCTTATCCTGCAATCAATGTAAGGTAGGTACTCAAACAAAAATGAAAAAAAAAAAAAGCATTAGAATTAGGTCACAGGGAGCCTTACCTATGCTAAAGAGAAATTTTTGGTAACAAAGGTATTCTTCTTAATGAGCTGCAATTTAATCAACATTTTCATGGGGATTCTCTTTCATGAGATTAGCAAAGTAACACTGGTTTAGGAAATTACCTGCTTAAGTCATTTTGAAATGGAAAAGAGTCAGTAACTGGTATCTTAGGTTTTTTCCTACGAACCTGAGCCTGGAGACTGTGGCAACCGTGCTTCTGTTCCGTTTTTTAATTTTCAAATGAGGAACCATGTGTAACATGATGTCTATATTAAAGTAGAAAGTGCCAGGAACTGTAGAGAAGTCGAGAATGCCGTTTTGGTTTGCAGTGACAGCACAGAATAGTGTAGCATCTTTTCTTATGTGGT
The DNA here is from genome assembly GCA_013400695.1 of Neodrepanis coruscans. Taxonomy (NCBI): domain Eukaryota; kingdom Metazoa; phylum Chordata; class Aves; order Passeriformes; family Philepittidae; genus Neodrepanis; species Neodrepanis coruscans. The sequence continues at coordinate 15,453 of VYZS01049819.1, forward strand.
ACCTTCTCTTTTCCAGGTTTGAAAAAACAAAACCTCCCTGCTGGAACTTAAGAGCTGTTGCACACTCTTGGCTCAGCAGCTGTATTTCTACATTCAGGGGTCAGTTTGGGGTTCATGTTTTAACAATATCTCTCAAGATCTCAAGATTTGCAAGAACCTTGGTGTCATTTCACTAGTAGGCAGTCAATAGCAAGAGATGCTATTCTAATTAAACTCAGACTAAAAGTCATGTAGGCATTCAATGTGCTTTTGCACAAAAGTTATGACTTCAGGAGCAATGATAAACTACAGACTCATCCTTTCTAAGACATGCACAACTAGAAAAAAAAATTACATTTCCTAAAATTTTATAGACAAAAGAGAGGCTATTTTCTTCAGGGGATTTCAAACCACTTAGCTAAACTATTCTGTTAAATTTCTGAGTTCTTTGCAGTGTTTGTAACATTTTTTTTCAGCCTAATTCATGATTAGCAATCCTTATGCAGCGTATATTAATCCTAATCCAGATTCTTAGTATGCCTCTGTAACATTTTTCAGCCTAATTCATGATTGCCAATTCTTATGCAGCCTATATTTATTCATCATCCAAATACTTAGTGTGACTCTGCCTAATTTGCTATTTATTTTGACGTATTACTTGAACAACATCTTTATCATCTATGAAAGGCTTATTATGCAGGGTTTTTTTAATCTAATGATTGGATATTTTTTAAAGCCCTCTTGTTTTTGTATTTTCTATTTTGCAATATGGTACTACAGAAACCAAGAACTTAGTAAAAGCCTTTAAGCACTGAATTTTTGAAGCAAATTTCAAAAATATCCCCTGTAGCCGATCTCATGAGAAAAAAATATAATAAATATATCACTGTAGCCATCATATAAAGACAAATATTAATATAATAGTTGTACCATTATATTGTATTAAGAGACTAATGAGATCAAAATTATAATTTTTGTAGAAATAAATAAATAATAACAGTTGTCAAAACTACATATATCAACACCTGAAAATTTAGATTTTCTGTTGCATAATCTTTGAGAAGAAGAACATTAGGAGAATGTATGTCATTTTCTTCAAGTATCTGGAAAAAATAGCTGATAGAAATGCAAAAGGACACAGGACAATATGTCCATTTCAGGCGAGGAATTTTTAAGATCCTACACAACCCTATCTGCTTGAGGTCATAATCTTATTACTACATTTCAATTCCAAGAATTTTACAACATTTTTTTCTTGATTCTGAGTCATTTCTATTTAATTTAAAATATCTTTGGATGGGTTTTTTTTCTCATCAGTCTCCTTTGCCACTTCAAATACTGCTCTACCACAGTCACCAGATGAAACCATAATATATAGACTTATTCATAAGACAGTGCTTGATTTATTTCCTTTTTATGTAACAATTGAGTCTTTCCGCTTCCCAACTAGAGCAACAGAAATTTGCTTACAGAGGTACATGTCTCATGCCTCATACTTGACATTAACATTTGCATGATTGGATTATAGAAGAAATGGTGAAATAAATTTTTGTGCCTGACATTTTTGTTTCTGCTTTTTTTGCAGCATTTTTGGAGCTGTTATATTTAGAGTAATCTTTTTATTTTGTGGTTTTATTTTCAAAAAGATAAAGCACTGATCTTCAGAGAAAGAGCTTACCTATTGGGACTATCAAACAACTATTTTCGAATGGTTAATTATCCAAATGTGTCCATACATACTAAATAGCACAAGGAAAAAAAAAGATCAGCTAGTTTCACTCTTCATAGATAAAGACTTTTCTATTTGCTAGTTCAATACTAAATTTATATTCACTTACAGTCAACACAATTAAAATTCTTCCTTGAAGGAAGATCTCACAGAAATAAAAGAAAACATCTGTGGTGGATATACAGTGAAGAATTCCTCTAATGCAGAGAGAGCATTCCCACTGCCTTATACGTTCAAACACTTAGAGTCTCTTTCACAGGGGAGAAATCCACATGGTAAAATGCACAATCAGGTGATAAATTACATTAAAATGTGATAAATTACATAAACATATGATAAATTAACATCTCATATACCTTTGACTGCCTTACCTGCCCTCTACTCACTAATATATCTCCTGGGACTTTCTTTGGCATCGAAAGCCTTAAAGAGTTTTCGATATATGTCACCCTTATTCTAAACCAGCTAGAGAGCAAAACAAAAGTCTTCTTACTATTTCTACCCAGAAAAATGAAATTGACTGACTGAGTATGATGTTAACTTCTGTCTCTGTGACATTTGGAAAGAAAAACATGTGTTTAAGTGTCCATTTACATATATATATACATATATACATACATATATATAAAAGAAACAAATTTTCCTGTTTTAAAATCTTCCAGTATAATTTGTTAAAATAGCCTTTTTGTAATGCATGTGGTATACACAGAGTCTCCACTGGTATGTGATCAGTGCAACAACTTTCAGAAGTGAAAACCTGTAAGTCATCAACACAGGACATTCCTAATATGTCGTACATTCATCCACTCTATAGCGCACAGGCATGATCCTAGACTCACAGTGTTTCAGGGATGAACAGCTGATGGTGAAATTGATCTGCACTGAGAAGAAATGCTGCTGGAATATAACTACTCCTGGCTTCATTTTGATCTCTGTGATCAACTGCCAAATTTTGTAAATTACCAACAAGGCCTTAAATGATAATATCTCACCTGGAACATTCTCAGCTCTAATACATAGCCCACCCCTCTGACCCTATCTCCCCGTTACATTATGATTACCTTGAATTCAATTATGTACTTCTCCCATCTTTGCAGCTACCTGTAAAAACCCGAATGAAGAGAAACACAGAGATTTTCTTTAGTGACTCTGGAGAGGGCCTTTCATAACACACCTACATAGTGGAATCATTAACAGAGACCATTGGATTTTTCTGGTAATTGAGCTGACAGTAATGGCTACTCACACACCTAGCTGGGTTTGCAACTGTCCCAGAGCCTCTGTTCATTTCCAGGATTGCCTTTCCTACGTAACTTTTTATGGAAAAATAGGTATGGATGAATGGCAGTACAACAGTATAAATTCTGAGACAGTTGTGCTGTTGCATCACACAGTTCCGAAGGGCCTTGATTTCCACACCTTTGTAGTCAGTTCAACAATAATAGCTCGTTGAAACAGCTAATGAACACTGGCAAAATCTTTCGTCTGTGGCAGGGGAATGATCAGAATGCAAAACCTCAGACATTTAATTCCGCTTCTGCTACATTGTGAAAAGTATGAAATGTGGGAAAGCAGCCCAACACACAGATTTGTTATGAAATGTTATTTTCTGATGTCACTTACCTTGTGTGCTAAATTTTCTAGATTGAGGAAATGCTGAAAATAAAGAAATTAAAATCCAAAAGTGAAAGTTCATGCAGAAAAAATTAGTTTTCCATCAAATGTTACCGGTTTTTATTATTGACCTTGCTGTACTGTTTTGGCTTACATATCAACTAATTATAGGTAACTGACCATGAAATATTCTCGCTTTAACACATATTTGACATTTGGGAAGTCCCAAATGTCACTGAAAACTGCAGTTGCATAAGAGCAACTAGTTAGGTTTCTTTAAAAATCTAAGAGTTTTCTGAAAGTTTTCTTTGCTTATTTGTAGAGGAGACAGTTTAGCTTATGAACATTCAATAAATACTCTTAATAATACTCTTAAATAATCTCTGTTATAGAACCTCCCAGCTTGACATCAAAAAAATTCTTAGGTGATTTGTAAAAATCTGACAAATTTAGCCTACTCTGGACCATTTTCTTATTAGACAGTTCTACCATAGCAATAAGGCAGTCAAGGTAGAGCTGGAAGGTTTTCCTGAAGATCACACTAAAAGTATGTAGCAGGAATCACTGGTGCTAAATCACTTAAATCTCATTCCAATTTTGATTTGGGGTTGTGGGGTTTTTTTTGTTTTTTTGTTTTTTTGTTTTTTTTTGGTGGATTAATTTGTTTGGTTTACTTTTTGGAAAACAGTATAATAACCAAAACAACAGGTAATATTTCCAGTGTCAAGATTATTTTTATTAGTGATTTTTTCCAGCTTTATGACCAAAAACATGAATCTTGAAACCACTCCCTCTAATTGAAGGACTTAAAATAATGTATTGGACTTAATTTACAATGTGGAAGTAGGCCTGTGCACTCTGCCTGGAGTTTTTCAGCAAAATATTTCTTAAAATGAATGATGAACAGAGAAATTAAATCAAAAAATTGGTGCTGTATCAGCTAATCTCACCTTTTGCTTAGGCTTTGATATGAAGAGGAAACAAAGGCATTTTTGATGGAAACATGAAGAATCGCTTCTGTATGTGCAAGCTTGCTTAGTTGACAGGGTGAAATATGGCATCTTCAAGCAAAGGATTTGGTGTGACAACAGAATTTTTAACTTATTTTATAGATAGAAATCCAATTCTGATAACCCGTCCTGTCCTTTGCCAGTGTGCTACTTTTTCTCCTAACCACACAGTGCTAGCATGCTGGGTCAGTTTTAAAATCACAGGAAAGGGCTGAGCAATATTTGCAATGGAGACAAGGCAAAGGGCCTCAAAACCACATCCCTGTACTTGTTTTCATATGTAAGGTTCTTTACAAATTTAATAAGAAGCTAATTGTGAGCATCCTATCTAAAAACTCTCTATAGCTAAAGTTAGCTGCTTCCCTGAATTCATTCATGATGCCAAGTGACCTTTCTACATGCCTTAGCTTCACTGGTTATGACAGGAGCTATTTTCTAAGGGAGACATTGAAAGAGGAGTATTGAAATCCCATTTGAAAGAACAAAAAAACACTACAAGGAAAAGAATACTTACTTTTCCTTAATCTCTGATAGGACCTATATTCCCACAACATGTAGTGTCATTTTTATGTGCATAATGACTAAAAATTAGTGCCAACTTGACTGGGGAAAAAAACCACAACTCATTTACTAGCAAAAGCTATTGATTCTTGTTCATTTACATTGAATTTATATACATAAAATACAATAAGCAATTCCATGCTTACTCTTTAAACTATGATTTTGTTTAAAGAGAATTTAAAGAAAATTTATGGTGAGTTAAAACTAATGACAGACAAGAAAAAACAACTTCTGGCAAAGCTGAGTAGGTTCAAAACAAATAAAGTACTTAGTGAAGTGAGTGGGAAAATTACACCACATGATTAAGTGTTGAATCCACCATCCTATTTATCTCATACTGTTATTTTTAAAAATAGATTTCAGTGTACATATTTGTTATTTTTCCTACTGTAGGAACACTGTGTCATATTTTTTGAAACATGTTCTTTCTATTCACCAGACAAGAAACATCACTATTTGTAACAGCTTTGATCTGCAAGACTATAGTTCCCTTTCACACAAGGGCCAGTAACTGGTGTAGTCTCACAATAACTGAAACTCTTTAGCATTCCTAGTAAAGTACTTTGAACTCCCAGCATTACTATCTGTGCTGTACATATTTTAAGATATGGACTAGAAAGTGTTCTCTCCACCACCTCTGCTCTATAATAAACTCAAATCAATCACCTCACCTATACATTACAAATTTTTTTTTCCATAGAAAACAGTGATCTTAGTTTGGTTTTTTTTAACCTTATAGCTTGTCCTATATTACATGTAACCATCATTTATAAAAATATCAGACTAAAGCAGCCTGATACCACAGACCCCAAAGGGAGATTGAAAATGCTAAATTATGTTCTGTGTATATTTTTCAACATAACTATGGCAATAATACTTGAAATTTTGCTCATTTTCTGATCTTTTCCCTAGTCCCAAATTGGAGGGAATGATCCATACATCTTGAGTGCAACTTCCTTAGGGCAATAAGCTCATTTTAAACACAATCCATCTGGAAAGATCTAACATTTTAGATCATGTTCTCTCGGCACAAATAATTCTCACTTCATGAATTTCACATTCACTTGTACAAGAGCTTTTGGAAGGGAACCATTGCAGTCTCATGTAAGAAGGAACTATCATTCCTGAGCTCAGGTGAGAGGACTACAGAGAAATTGCAAACTAGAATAAAATTTGGTTTGGAAAGTTCTTGAATTATTTACATCTGCTGTGGTTTTATTGGGAATATAGGACATTCTAGTACCTGCTTAAGAAAAAGTTGTATGTTGAATGAACTTGACAGTTTCTCACCTGCAAAGAAAAATTATTTCAATGCTGACATTCAAAGGAAGAAATTAACTGAGGTAGTTTACGGAAAAATTTTCCATTTTAGCCAGGCTAAAAAAAAAATTAATAATGAGTAATAGGGATGCAGAGCTGTGTAAGTATCTGATCAGCAAGACATCAACAAAATTTGAGGGATGTTAAGACTATGCAAAACAAGGACAGTGTCCTATCATGAATGCTGACGTGACTGTGGAAAAAAAATCTTCCCTTCTACTTCTCCAAAAGCAAGAAATTTATAAAGAGCTGTTTGCATGGAAAGATAAATGTTTGCCAAGAAATAAAAGTTATTATTTACTAAAGACTCTTACCAACAAGGTAGAAAGCTGGCTTATTGTTAGTATCTTTAATGTATACACTAATAACATTTTTCATAAAAATTATTAGTTCAGTGGGGAAATTTTTGTACTTAACAGCTGATTATGCCATTTCCTGCTGTATAAGATTAAAAATCAGGTATCCTATCTCTACATATTCACTGGTCTAAGTTTGGTTCTGTATGCAGTTGAAGTTTCCAGTTTGTTTGTTTTGGGTTTTTTTTGTAGAAACCCCTTCTTGACACTACCTGAAAATAAACATAGAACAGCTTTTAAAATTTTGCAAAAGTACAGGGAAATATCAGGGCTTTATCTTTATAAAGTGATCTGTAGCTACAGTTGGCATTTTTCAATTTCATTTAATTTTCCAGAAAATTTGTACAATTTTATGTTCACACATTTTTTAGGCATTAGCTGAAAAAAAACCCCAACCAAACAGAACAAAATATTTCACACAGAGTGCAAGAGGCTACACTACACCTCTTAAAGTATACCAAAGAAAATTTCTTTATTATATAGTGCTTTGCTTCCCTTATTATTGTAGATTTTGCCTTCTCTTAGTATAACCACAACAATTCGTGTACAAATTTGTCATGATCAGGAACAATTTAATCTAGAGTGAATGCCGTCTATGTACTACAGTGACCTGGACTGGATTCTGTAAAGACCAGCATGGAGTTTTGACTTAGCAGCATGGATTGCACAGGGATAATTTTGGATAAGGTACTGGGAGGCCTATGTGCATTCTGCCGAATAGAAAGATAATGTCAGCTTTAACATTATCTCTAAAACATTTCTTAATTAAAACCATTCTATCTCAAAAGCACCGAATACTTCCAGTTTACCACTTGGTGCCTGATACATGAAAGAGAGCCAGGATCTCAAACAAGTAGAGGGAAACCACTTATCCTATAGGGCAGAGAACAGTTAATTTTTTAAAAAAACATAATTTAATAATTTACAAAAATAGCACATTAAATTATTACTTTCCAGAGGAAAACTATATCAGCATTTTTATAGCTGTTGAAAGAAGAAAAACATGGTAAGCCCATCTCTGGTTAAATCTCTGCTTGAGTTAAAGAAACAGCAGGATATGTACAGTGGCTCAGGCTAGGATTCAACTTCCCATTTTACTTAATCAGACATATAACAATAAGCATTTGACTGGCTCCACTGAACCCAATGAAAGTGTTCATAAGCTCTAAGATATGTACATACTCAAGTTCTTTGTAGGTAGAAGCAAAGTCCTGCTTCCATGTTAGACACTCTGTAAGAGAGAAGTGCTGAGGGACAAAATTGGTGTTATTAAACACCTCCTATGCTATTGAGAATCTCTCTTGGCTGGGAGAATCTACTGATTCTACTGAGAACAGCATAGTTTCCCCCCCAAAAAAATCTGATTGTTGCCTAAACACATCCCAAATGTCAGAGTTATGTTGTTATGGTAAAGTTTTGCTTTCTGACAAGCAAAATTTAAAAAATAAAATATATATATAGGTTAAATAGAAGGTAATAAAATAAATTAAAATGAACTGTAAAAACAAATAACATGCTATTTACCTAGAAAACGTATATACAAACTGAGTTTCAATCTCAAGTATTTCCATATGCATTCAATCCTCATAATTAATGATTTGTAACAGCTTTAAGAGTTTAGGATTTTTTTAATTTCATGCATATTTGAAGTGACATATACCTAGAACCTTGATCTGCAATTATTGTGTATGAAAATAGACCTATGGGATGAAGGTATAAGTAATCTTGTATCTTCCATTGAATAAATTGGAAAGGTGTATGCATCCACCAAAGCAGCAAAAAATTCGGAACCTGTTAAAGGAAGAGTGTAGTGAATTATGTTCCTCCATAGGGGCACAAAATCCTGAAGAGACTCCCAAAAGGATTTAATATTTTCATGCAAGACTTCCAGCTGAATTACTGGGGAGAAATGGGCAGTGGTCATGGAAACAATCATTGCCATTCCTAATTTTCATAGAAATACAAAGATCTTTTTGCTTTATGCTCTGCCTCTCCCTCCTCCTCCAAAAGGAGACCTGCGACCTGAGGTGACTAAAGTTTACGCTATCATATTTCTTTATGGATCACATTTCTTTAATAGGTCAATAAGTCTCATATAGCCCCTGCCTATCCTTCATGGAGTGTCTCTAACTATACTGATGGATGTTTATTTTTCTCTTGATATTATTGTGGCTAAGTCCCTAAGCAATGCAGTGAGTAATTCCTTCAAAGCTTCAATACTGAGCTGCAATTAGAGAAAAGAGTACACATTTTACACACATATGTGGTCTAAAAAATAGGCATAGCACTAGACACTATATTCTACTTACAGCTTAACACATTACTCACTACAAATATAGAGAACTGCTGACAGGAAGTCTATGACTTAAAATGTAACATAGAAAATATTAATGCAAACTTAAGAACATGAAATTTATACTGGAAGCACAAGTTTTGTATACCAAAGATCATAGTGGGTGGATTAACCTTTCTTTCACATTCAGGCAGAAGTTTATCAAACCTCAAAAAACAAACTGTAAACATAGAGTAACCTTAATTAAAAAATAATGATAATAATAATTACAATGATGATGATGATGATGATGATGATGATGATTGATGGTGATGATGATGATAATAATCTTCCACGGTCTTTGTTACTGCATACTTCCATTGCACATCACAACTATCAGCAGGTAAGAACAAACTAAATAACAATGCCAGTCTTCTTGTAAAGTCCAAAATGCAGACTTGTTAACTACACCAAAGGTGATGTAACTGTTTCTTTCTATTAGGGTATCTCTTTTTTTATTAGCTCTAAGTTATACATTATCGCACAGAGATTCTGTTTTCAGTTCATGTGTGTGACAAGACCTTTGCTGTCTACAGAAAACTCTAAGTGCCTCAGTCTCATGGCTAGGGACAGCGTCCAAGAATCAGGATTTCTGATATCCCTATCTGTCACTGCCCTTGCTCTCCTCTGCTCCCAGATATCTGGTTATGATAATAAGGTTATCATTTTTAACATAAAAATACATAGGTGTACTAGGTTAATGTCTTCAAAGTGTCAATATAAAGTTTTCTTAAGAGAAAGATTACTGAAAGATTAAGATATAATACATATTCTTCTGACAAGTACCATGATTTCAGTTTTTTAGGCATATATCAATTATTTAAATCTGTGGTGGTTTTATCACAAATTTAGCAATTTTGGACAAGAGATTCCGAGAGAAGTCACAAACACACCCCAAAAATGAAGAAGACACACAAATATCACAGTTTATTTCGTGTGCACACAAAAACCAACAAATAAAGTGCAAACAGACAAACAAATTAAGTTTCCCAGGGCCCGTTTTTGAGGTGAGTATGCTCTGGAGATAGTGCTTGTCTCTCTCTGGGCCCCGGAGAGACACCGGGGTAGTTAGAGGAAGCATGTGGTCTGAGGACCCCCTTAGCAGCGAGCTTCTGCCTGGCTTTGACTGAAGGAGAAAGCTCAAGAAAACTAGAAAACCGCGCGCAACCCCCTCCCTCCCCTTCTCGTTAGCCCAAGGAGGGATTTAGTGCTGATGGAGGAAGAGATGTGGTCTCTGGACCCCGGCAATAGTCGCTGATGAGTGCCAGATAACTCACCCCCAGGGAAAAGAAAAAACAACCGTAATGGGAAAAAAAAAAACAGAAGGGAAGAAACAACCCTCCTGCCCGAAGAAAGAAAATCCGCCTCCCAGAAATTCATGAGGAAGAATGCAATTCCGAGAAAGGAAGGCCCCCACACACCTCCAAAAGAGAAAGGAAAAGAAAGAAAGAAAAAAAAAAAAGAAAGAACAGCTTGACCACAAAGGAAAAGTG
>VYZS01049823.1:9874-22600 GCA_013400695.1 Neodrepanis coruscans
TAATGGTGCAGACATGAATGAGTTTTCCTGCTTTTGTGTTGATTTGTAGGTGTTTGTGAAGGCAGGAGATAAAGTTCAGACTGGAGACCCTCTCATGGTTATGATAGCTATGAAAATGGAGGTGAGTGATATATAAAGGTTTTAATTACTGAGAACATAAAAAATCTGGTCAGAATTTAACCATTTTTGGTTGCATTATTGAAGTATGATGTAGCTTGCAAATATATCACTTCAACAGCTGTAAAACAAGTGTTGTGTCTGACTGGATTTTAGAGGATTATATTTGCTGTTACTTTACTAACAAATAATGATTATGTAATCCATGGGGTTGGTATATAAACATGCTGTTCCNGGCCAGAAAACAAAATAGCTTTAGTAAAATCTGCAAATTCCTCTTAAGGGAACAAATCTGCTATAGAATTAACATTTTGTATTATAACTATTATTTCTGCTTGGTATTTACTACAATAACAAAAAATACTAGTGAAGTAAAATAACAATCAGCTGTTCATACTTCATAATATAACATTATATAACGTTTTTGTCCCCAGTATACTTATGAAATATTTATGAGAAAATAAAACTTGAAAATGGACCAGGATAATGTTTTAAAAGAAGGTTTAAAATAAAAGGAAGGAATTAAATGTATTTGGTTTTATGGGCATCAAAGACTAGTACTAGAATTTGCTGGAAAGAGAGAGGAAGAGGAGGAAAGGACCCAAGTTCTCAGCTGGTTCACTCTTGCTCTGTTTTGTGCAGCACACCATAAGGGCTCCGAAGGCAGGAGTGATAAAAAAGGTTAATTTCCAAGAAGGTGCCCAGGCCAACAGACATGCTCCACTAGTTGAATTCATGGATGAAGAGGCTGAGTCAAAATAAAATTCAAGGAAGGTGCATTTTATTTTTTCTACTTTGCTGATTTTCTCCCAGGAGAAGATTTCTTTTGTATTTTCAGCAAACTGTTTTGTACTAGAGATTGGGGAATTGGGTTCCTCTGCACTTCCTGCATAGTTTGACTGTAAATTATGCTGACTTCACTGAAATTTTGGTATCATTGTACTGTAATCATATTTATAACTTGTGGACCTATGTGATTGTTGTTCAGTGGTTGTATTTGCCTATGGAAAGGCATTGGACTGGCAAAAGATGTGGAACTCTCAAAGGATGGGAGAGGTTAGCAAGGACTGTAAGGTACAGACAGGTTGGGTTCTTCTGCCTATTTCTTCATTCACAGCTGCCTTTTTTCCCTGAGATACGAGGGGATTGATTTGAAGGAAATCTGAAAGAAGACAATTGCTTTATTAATTCATTTTCTGGCAAAATCCCTGTTTATGGCTTATGTTTTTGTCTTAATAGGGAATTCAGTATTGTCCCTTAGCCCAGAATCCCTCTCAGTCATTTCTGTTACATCTTTTTTCCTGTTTACCTCAATCAGTAGTGAAAATCTGCATTTCAAGAATTATTTTAATATACCTCAAAATACCAGATATAAAGCATTTTTCAAATACCTTTGCTACACTAATGGAAGTTGGAACAGAACTGGTTTCTAACAATGTCATTTGAACTTTAAACGTGGAGTAGTAACATAGAAAGATAAGTTTATTTAATACTTAGAAAGCGTGCCAAAATAAAACACTAACTTCAAAATCTAATTACTTTTACATATTGTTCATGTTATGTTACATAGTAGTTGGAATGAAGTACACCAAAGTCTTTGTAACAACATGAAATATTACTACTAATAGTAATTTTTTGTATCTGCAGGGTTTCAGGAGGGGAAAATTGGCAGTTTTTTTGATATGCAAAGAAAATACTCAGACTAAGCATACTGATCATTTGCCCTAAATTTATTTTAATTTATTTAAAAAGCATCTCAGAGAAACAGGAAAAGGGAAAGAAAAAATATGTTTTAATTGTTGCAAACTTTCACAATCTTTTTGCTGTTCAGTTAATGTGAAGTTCTGCTTGTCACGTGAAATTCTGATGTGCTAATTTAATTCATTAATATAGTTTATACTGCAGAAAAGAACAAATCAGATGCTGCAGTGATCCCAAACTTGTAGTTAGATCTGTGCAATAGGCCCTTACTGAAATCTCATTTCTGAATCAATATACAAACAGCATCATGAAGAATTCTCTGATCTGCTCCTTTAATTGTGCAGCCTTGCCTGCAATGCAGAAAAAAACTGTCAAAAGCAATGGCTCTGGATGGTCTGTCTATTAAAAGCATAATGTAATACTTTTCAATTTTCCTTGTAATCCTGTTGCCACCTAACAAAAAATTACAGTGATCATCTTGTAGAATATTGCCACAGTTTTTATTTACTGCCAAATAAAAATTAATCTTAACTTTGAATGTTTGTTTTCATTTTCCTCCATTTTGTTCTTTCCTTGGTTGCTTCTGTTGATATATTAGAGGGTTTTAAGCAGCTGTTTCTGTACCATCATCTAATCATGACACAACTTGCAGATCATGTTTATGAGGCAGAAATCCAGACAGTTGTGATGGGTTTTGCTGCAGGTTAGTGGCTTGTTTTATCTGGAAATTGAATCTACATATAGAAACATGAGCTCAGTTCTGAAGAGACTCTGCAGCCTGGCATTTATTTTTTTCTCTCTCTGCGACAGGGCTGTTTCTAGACCTACTTTGCTACACTGACTCTGTAGCAGAACATTAGAACTCACAGCATGAGGTTCTCTGCTCCCCAAGTCCAGCACAGCTTGTGCACTCAGCCAGTGAAACAAGAACATGTTTCTTGGAAGCTGAAAAAATGCCCTCCCTTAGGAATGAAGAGAGACAAATAATGTTGCCAGTTTTAACTTACCCTCACTTCTGAAAATCATCTGTTAGATTTTTATAGGTTTCTAGTGAGATTGATTTTTCAGTGATGGTTTTATTTCAGAATAAAATCTCTCACAAAAGTCACTGTCACAATTTGCACATTAAAAATGTTTTACTGCAATGTGATTTAATTGAATCCAGGGATGCTCAAAGATTTATTAAATATAGGTTGTTCCTGTAACACAGAATTTTAACTTACAAAGCATTAAAAAATCTCTGGTTTATTACAAGTAAATCCTTGTTTTATAAATGTGAATTGCTAACCAACACATGATAGTAACAGCTAACCCTTAACCCTAAGCCTAAGCCTAAACCTAATGCTCACCCTAAACCCAAGCCTAAGCCTAAACCTAACCCTGATTTACCCTAAGCCTAAGCCTAAACATAAGCCTAAAACTNTAAACATAAGCCTAAAACTAAGCTTAACTAAAAGCCTAACACTGTGCCTAAACTGAAGCTTTAACCTGTCTAAGCCTAATGCTAAGGCTAAACCTAAACCTAATCCAAACCCTAAATCTAACCATAAACCTAATCCTAGCCCTAACCTAACCCCAACCCTAATCTTAACCCTAACCCTTACTCTACCCCTAACTAACCCTGACCCTAATGGCCCTTAGCTCTAACCATGAACCCTAACCCAACCCTAACTCACTAACCCTAAACCCTAACCCTAAACCNGCCCTAACCCTAAACCTAACCCTGATTTACCCTAAGCCTAAGCCTAAACATAAGCCTAAAACTAAGCTTAACTAAAAGCCTAACACTGTGCCTAAACTGAAGCTTTAACCTGTCTAAGCCTAATGCTAAGGCTAAACCTAAACCTAATCCAAACCCTAAATCTAACCATAAACCTAATCCTAGCCCTAACCTAACCCCAACCCTAATCTTAACCCTAACCCTTACTCTACCCCTAACTAACCCTGACCCTAATGGCCCTTCGCTCTAACCATGAACCCTAACCCAACCCTAACTCACTAACCCTAAACCCTAACCCTAAACCCTAAGCCTAACCCCTAACCCTAACTCTAGCCCTTGTAACAACTAAACTGTTGTGTATAGAACATTTAGTGGTAGACTAGAAGAGAAAAAAAAATTGTTTAAAATCAGTATTTTAGTATCCCAGCTAATCTGCCAGTAATTTGTTACCAATATACCTCTTCACTGAGCGCTGCAGTTCTGAAACAAGTCACGGACGTTGCAGTAACAATGAATCTGAACTGATTTTACTTGCAATGGTTTTCTGTTGCTGCCATGGCAGAGAAGGGGCCGGGTCACAGGATACACAGTTCAGATAGAGCTGACAGTCCAGAGGAGAAATGAGGCTGTTGGTGTCCCAGACTCACTGCTGTGAGACAGGACCAGCTCTCTCCATGAGCTGGTTGGATCAGGTACAGATCATCCTGCCTGGCAATGGGAATGGTACCGGACCAAAATGAGTAAACTTGAGTAAACTTTAGTTATCCCCCTGTGGGGATGCTGGTCTCTTCTGCACTCTCCAGCTACTGCGAGCTACTACAGCTCATACCCAGGGGAGATCTTGGTGTGGAGCCTGAATCCATGTGGGATCAGTGATTAGGACACACAGAGTGGAAAGAAGGAGGGCAGGACTGTTCTTATTTCAGCCACTGACTCACCATAATTTCAGGTAAGTCACTTAGTAGATATCCGACTGTGTTTCCTCCTGTTTAATGAGGTTGATAGCAATCAAAACACAGCAAAATTTGTGAACACAGTGATTTATAAATAATTTTCTTTGCTTGTTGGTAAAGTTGTGATTCCTGGTGTAAACAATTTCTACTTGTACAGTTTTTTTTAACCTTTTATACAGCAAATATTGATACCAAGAGTTACAAAAATGAAGTTTCCAATGCGTATTGTATCCTTTGTTGTAATGGTTGTACTAGCTAGCTACCAGAAAATCCTTGCTTCTGTGCCCTCATGCTGATTAAAAAATAAATATTCGAGTGTTTTTTGGCAGGACCTTTAAAATTTAGTCAGTGGTAGGGGAAAAACAACAGTTGATCTGGGCACAAAACTTTTACTGAAGCAAGTTGTACCTATTTCAAAGGACATATCAACCACTGCACTATCAAAGAAATATTCACTTTTGCTGGTAATCCTTCTTTTTTATTAGATCAGGAATTTTGTCTGTGTTCTGTTTGTAAAAAGCTACACAGTGCTGTGTAGGATGTGTTTACATGTCAATGCCAATGGATTAAGGTCTAAACTTCCAGCTTTTACACAAGGTGTATTCTTAACAGATACCTTAACTGCTTGTACAATTATGTTCCAGATATAGATTTTTACACATGAATGCTTCACAGGTAAACATCACTGTGATACTGGGGCATAGCCTTCTGCATGAGAATTCCATTTGGAAAATAATGTACACTAGTGAACACTGTATTAAAAAAACCCAGTATTATCGAAATAGGTAATTGAAACCTTGGTATTTGTTTTTATGTGGATTGATTGTATTGCTTGAAAGAAGAGAGCCTGGATTCTAAAAGCAAACTTGTGAGACTTTTTATGTTATCTTAAAACCTGTTGATTATACAATGAATCCATGTTAAAATAAACGTGGATGTTCTGGTTGAATTCTCTATTCTTTATTATAGCAGTAATAAGGAAGTAAAACATATTTCTGCTGGGCTTTAAAATTATAATGGTAGCTGGGTTTTAGCTTTAATCTGTGTCTTTGTTTTAGCTGGGAGTTAACTTACAGCCTTGTACCAGTACCAGGAAGAGTTTTGGATTCACTGTGAGAACAATGTTGGTAACAAACTGATGTTTTAGTTGTTGCTGAGTAGTTGCTTATTCTAAGTCAAGGACTTTTCAGTTTCCCATGCTCTTGGCAACGAGCAGGTGTATGAGGAGCTGGGAGGGAGCATAGCCAGGACAGCTGACCCAAACTATCCAAAGGTTTATTCCATGCCATAGAACATCATGCCCAGCATATAAATGGGGGAAGTTGGTCAGGAGCCACTGACAGCTGCCTGGGGATGGTTGGGCATCGGTCAGTAGGGGTTAAACACCTGTACTGAGCATCACTTGTCTCTATTGGGTTCTAGTTCTTGCTCTCTTTTTTGTGTCTTGCTTTTCATTATAACTGTATTATTATTTATTATCTTTTATTTAAATTATTAAACTGTTCTTTTCCCCACTTTCCTCCCCATCCCAGTGGGAGGTGGGTGTACCGAGGGTACCTGGTAGCTGGCAGGAATTAAACCATGACAGTCCTTTTTGGTGCCCAGTGTGGGACACAAAGGGTGGAGATAACAAGAGCATGTAAAACACATTTATTACAAGCACTCATTATATTAATTTAATAGTGGCTGGTCACAATGTTGATTTGTTTGTTCCCAGAGTTGTTGTGCTTGTTCCCAGGTTTGCGTCACCCAATGCCTTTTACTTGGTGTGGATGTTCCCTTTGTGCTGTTTATCACCTCTGGGGGATGGGCTAAGGTTAATTCTGTTGTACTTTGTAACACTGGCTTATGATATGATAGAATTGCTGGTTGTGAAACAAAGGGAAGACAGTCACAAATGGAGGTTCTCCCAGGAAAATTGCTGCTCCAGCCTCCAGTGGGAAATTGCCCATACAGAGAGGAAGCTTTTATCTTACTCCAGATCCCGTGAGGAACATCTGGATTGGTGTGACTGTGTGGATCAGAGACCTTGGCACATCAAGCCCACAGGAGTGTGGGGCTCTAGTTGATCCTGTGCACAGTTGCACCCCAATGCCATCAAGCTCTAAAGGGCCAGAAACTACTTTCCTTTTTTCCCCATCCCACTGGATGTGAGTGAGCAGCTGCCAGCTGGGGTTAAACCATGACTGGCTGTTTTCCATAAACAGTTCTGGTGCCAAAAAGTTGCTCTTGAAATGGAAATTGGTCTCTGTGAATGACAGCCAACCTACTCATTTAAAAAAGTAGGGAAACTGGGAGATGTTAAGGACTAGAGTCAGCAAACTAATGACTGCAGCTTGTATGTCTGTATTATCCTGCAGTCCCAACACCTCTGAGGCAAAAGGCTGTACCTCCCATACAACTTACTGTTTTGTATATTAAAACCAAAACATATGCTCTGAATTGGGATGTCTTATCTTTATTAAGTTGAACAATTAATGATTGCACATACAGAAAATCACTGGGATAGAGAAATACGTGTCTCAGTCTCCAAGATTCTTGAAATCAAAGGTGTAGGTTTTTATCATGAAGTTGTGATGGCACTGTCTGGATTGCAGCTTGGTAAATTTCAATTCTTTCTTGTTACAAAGGTTATACCTTATATTACAGAAGTTCTAGGCAAAAAAATGTCCTTATCTCATTAAAAAATCAAGTATGTCAATTGTTACTGCCCTCTCATTCCTTAATTAATTTTGCTTAAAATGCCTTGATTTTAGTATATTTATCTCAGTACTTATAATGAGTTAAAAAAATACAGTCTGTTGCCTTTTAGGTGTTATGGAAAGTCTCAGTTTATTCAGGCCTGCCAGAGTTTGGTTAGGGTTAGGGTATGTGAGAAATTTTCAGATTTTCTTAGGGTCACTGACCTGACTTTGCTTTCTTTGTCACATTAATCTGTCCTGGTCCCTCCCAGAGATACTGACATGTGGAACACAACCCTAACAGTGCCTTGGACTGGGTGTAATAACTTGTTAACCTCTTGTGTAATGCAGGAAGGATGAAAAACTTAATAGGAGGTGAACACCCTTCCCTGCAACCTATAAACAACCATCTCCAGATATTGGCACTGTCACTTTGCAGGCTAAATTGCTCAGACACCTACAGGAGGACTCACACTGTTTACTTCCTCTGTGCTTCTTCTAGTGCAGAAAAAGCCCATGGGCTGATACAGACATTCCATCTGTATCAGCTGAAGAGCACAACAGGAGCAGACCTTGGGTCTGTACCTGTGGATGCCAAGAAACCTCTTGCCTACAAAGTGGCATTAAATCTCCTCGTGCAGGATTGTTCATGGGACTTTGTTCTCTTGGCTAAACATGTGGCCAGTTTGCAGGCACAGGGCCACAGTCATAACCACTTTATGGCTACTCCATCAGTGTAAGATGAACTAGTTTCACTTTCTAGTGCATAAAGTAGCTGACAAAAAGATGTGGGGCTTAGAAAGATGTTACCAGGCCCAGTTGTTCCAGGTTATTGTTATACTTCATAAAGCTTTGGGCCTGTTCCTCAGAAAGGGCTCTAAGTAGAAGTTCTCAGCAGGGAGATTACACTAAATGGATTCTGCACTGACTGAACATGAGACTTGCCTCTCTGTCTGCTGGAGAGCTCAAGTCAGTGTAGAACAGCTCAGTGTTACAGTCAGAGTTAAGCATTTGACACACTTGGATTTAAAAAAAGATCACTGCCTGGTTCTCCTGGGGTTCACATGACATCATAAAACATCATTGGCTCACACAACAAAACAAGGCAAGCGTGTCAGCCTTAAAATAAATTAAACAAGTCATCGTGTTACTGTGGTCACAGTGATTATGCTGTGTGCAGATTGCACAATGAATATTTCCTTCTCATCTCTCTTGCTGAGTGCATGTGTCATGTTTACAAGCAGCAGAGCTGTGTATCCCTGCTCTGACCTGGGGTCTTCCTGCAGGGAGCTGTAAAGGGAACAAGTAACAACCCTACTTCAGACAACTGACTCTGAATGTGTACAAACACACCTTTTTGGCGGCCTTGTGGTGCCTCTTGCTTTACAAAGCATCTGTTTTTTTGCTCAGGAATGGTGAGGGTGAGGCTCAGACAGCACACATATCACACAAGTGCAGATCTCCATCTGCAGAGGTACAGCCAGCCCGTAGGTGTGTGGATATGAGTGGAATGGGGGCAATCTGGCTGAGTCCTGACGTGTGTGCCTGCCTCCTGCAGTGTGCCAGGTATGGAGAAGGTAACTCAGTCTAACCAGACTGGCCCGGGCTGAGGCACTAGATAGCCTGGACATGATGGCCAAGAGCTCTGGGAAGGGTAATTTCAGATTCAGCAATTCAGACACACCCATGGAAGCACTCTGGAAATCAAACTGAAGACCACTCTGCAGCTCCCACTAAAGTACGTCAGTAACACTGGACTTACAACATAAATGGCAGCAGGAAGCAACTCCTTTTCTCAGGTACAGTTTCACCTTATATGCCAACTTAAATTGGACAAAAATTCAACAATCACAAAGCAGTAGCATGTGCACTGGAATAGCATCAATCTGCATTTCACGTATTTTTTTGTATTTCACTTCCAGATCACTCACTCATCTTCTTATCTGCCCTGCTGCAATTGATTTTCCACACCTTATACAACAGGAATTCATAACACAGAGGAATTTAGTAAGTTAGGGAGATCAAATCACAAGTCAGTCAAAAAACTAAACATAGAGTTTGCCCCCAGACAGACCCAAAAAACCCACAAAGAGACTCCGTATTTACAGAAAACCTGCAAGACTCACAGGCATTAGGGAAAAACAAACCACTTAAAAATCCTGTCTCTGTCCTGAGGAATCTGCTGCAATCACAACTCATCTCTCAGATTATTGTTACATGTCGCAATAATTCTCCAGAAGGTCTAAATTGTGTCTTCAGATCGCAGGAGGGCTGTCACAGCACGTTACAGTGATGGCAATTAGGTAACTTGATGAAACAGACTTTCAGCTTTGGCTGTGTCTCCCTTGCCGTGGCTCACACTGGACACTTTGCATCCATCCTCACTTTCCAAAACGTGCTTTTTGGCAGGATTCAAGGTATCCAGACAACTGGAGTCCTTCGGGACAGCTGAACTGACATGTATTTCCATCTACTTAATATCAAGACAACTCTCAATTTTGCTGTTTCAGAACACCAGCACAACTGGACACTCCACAGGACAGGCCTGGTGTTTCCCACCAAACACAATTTAACTCCTCACGCTCCATCTAAGGGTTGCTCTGATTTTCAGCAAAGTAAGCAAGAAGTGATCCAGACCCTTTTCTATCAGAACATGTTAATAGACCCTGAACATCCCTGATGAGGAACGGTTTTCTGAAGTCTTAATTACTTTGTGGTGTGTGCAATCATACCATTCATGTAACATAAATACAGAAGCTTTTACTCCAGTAGCTCCCAGCTCAGCAGCAGATGAGAGAACAAGATCGGATCTCAAACCTTCGTCCTTCAGTTTGCCACTGCTGTGAGTTCTATCAGCAAATATTCTGCTTCCCCAAACTTCCTCGGCTGCCAAAAGCCTGCAGTGGGTAGAGTAAGCTTTCTTGGGAAAAAAAACCAACAAAACAAAACAACAAACAACTGTCTGGAATACTGGTACAAACTGTGATTTAACCATTGCAACCTCTTTTGCTACTGCGGGAAGGGCTGTGCACGGAAACCAGGGAACCACACATCCCACCGGGAATCAGAGCCCGAGCAGGGCAGTGACGGGAATCCCGCAGGTGCCCCCGCAAGGAAACACCTGCGGAGCTGCTGCTCCCAGACTTCACCTTCCCCGGGCCCCGCTGCCGCTCCGCAAACGCCCTTCCCGAATCCATCCTGGAAAGCCCGAGGGATTTTCCCACCTCGCCCCTTTCCAAGTTCAGCCCCTGCAGCCCCGCCGGACCCTCAGCTTCTGATATTTAAGAACCAAGACCATGAAACAGGGGCTGCCACCCTCCCGGGGTGAGGGACCCGCTGGGAACCCCCCGCTCCGAGCCCGGAGCCCACTCCACAACAACCCCCTGGAAGCCTGGGGGGGGGACTTTCCCTTTCCCTTTCCCTGCCCCCTTTCCCTTTTCCCCTCCCGGTGCCCGGTCCCGGTCCCGGTCCCGGTCCCGGTCCCTGTCCCTGTCCCCGCCCCCGCCGTGTCCCGGCCGGGCCGCGGGTCGGGGCCGCCCCCGGGAGCGCTCCCGGCTGCCGGCNNGCAGCCGGTGGGTGTGTGCCCTGAGCCCGCCCCGGGCCCGCGGGGAGTGCAGGGGGGTGTCCCGGGGTTTCCCTCCGGATTTCGGGCGTCTCGGGGCCCGTTGAGTGCTGTCAGCTCAGGGGGGACTTGGGTGTCTTGGTGCTTCCCGAGCTGGGATTGCGTCGGAGGATTTGTGGATAATTGTGGTAATGTTTGGGTAAGGCTGGTGCTCGTAGAAGTGCTGTAAGTGAAGGACCTTGCGAAGGTCCCCCCTGTGCAGGTCCTGAGCCCTTGTGAAGGCCTGTCTTGCGTTTCTTTGTAGCTGAGGATTTGCTGTGGGCTCCGATGGACTGACTTTCATCCTTCTCCTTCTAGAGGGAAACAGCAGTGGTTGGAACAAGAGTTGATGTTTTTGTCTGCCTAAACAAAAGCAAAATACGTTCCTTTACTTTGAATAAGAGGGTCCTTGTTGGTTTCTTGCACAGTGTCTTATGCACCAGAGGGAGTGTTTGTAGTCCTATTTCTAGGCCTTCTGTGTATAAAGATATATTATACCTCCTCTTAATGTTACTCTGTCAAGTAGTGTTAAAAACATATTAAAAAAATTACAGTGTCATCTTTAATTGATGGAGTTGGGTTGGCATAAAAATTTGGTTAGCCAGGATTTAAATTAGTGGCGTGCAGACCTCTAATAAACTTGTCACTGTGTTCCCAGTGTAATTTTTAATTGAATATTTTGATGTAGATCTTCACTTGTGTTTTTTATGAGAGCTTGAGACTGAGGTGTGAGTAAAGCTCAGACTGTGGAGGTGTCTCAGTGTAACTCTGCAGGTCTGGGGCTGTTTCCAGTAGTGCTCACACAGGAATGTTACACAACTTTTTATGGAGACTTTTTTCCGTAAAACTCACCTAGAGCTGTCTCCCAGTACATCCAGGCAAAATAAATACACAGCTGGTGTGTGGTACATGCCTGTGTTACTGGCTGGCTGCGTGGTTAGGAATTTAAATTGAACAATGCTTTAGGAAGTGGGCAGGCAACAAAAACAGTGAGGGACGTTATTCTGAGAGCAGCTTTTTGTGAGGAACAGCAGAATCCTGGCTGGTGCTTGGAAATACTGACCTGAAGGACCAGCAGACACGTTCTGTGTAGCAGTTCTGTACTTGTAGGTTGGTATTTACCACTTTGGAGGGAGAGTGTGGATACTCTGGTCATGACCCCCAGCAGGGCTGCTCAGCCTGTGCAAACAACTGTGTCCCAGGTTGTGCTTGTTGGCTCCAACACCCGAGGGAAGAGGATGGCACTGGCTTGGAATGACAGGCTGCAGCTTTTAGAGGCAGTAAATACAGCTGTGGATTGTTTCTAGTGCCCAGGTGTAGGGTTTGGTGCTTGTGGAATGTCAGAATCCTCTGCTTGGCTGGGGAAAGGTGGGGACAGTTCTCCATAGAGATCCAAAGGTGTCTGTCCAGGGACAGGAGGTTCCTGCCCCTGTGCCCTCCTGCTCTGCCTTGTCCTGCCAGTGCCTGTGGCTGCTTGTCCTGGGCCCAGGCAGCTGGTCCAGCTCAGGAAATGCTCCTCCAGAGGGCACCAGCTACTGCCACTGCAGCGCTGCTGGCTCGGGCTTGGCCTCACCAGGGTCCCTGTGCCTACAGGACAAAGGTTTGCTCCTGTCTGATAACACAGCTCTGGCCTTTCAGGCAACTTGAAAATTGTTCCTGTCCAGTGCTCAGGAGCACCCTGGCAGTGTTCCTTGGATCCAAGTTTCCTTGGATTGCTGGGAGCAATCTGCCTCTTCTACCCTCTGCTCACTGGTGGCTGAGCAGCTCCTGCAGTGCTGATCTCCCTCACCTTCCCTGTCAGGGAGTTACTGCTTCATGTCATCACAAGGGCAAGTGATGTGCCCACAAATGAAGGCAGAGCTGGTCCATTTTGCTGTGAGTAACTTCTCTGAGCAGTTACTGCCTGTACCACCCTGAATGGTTTGATGAAAGGAGGACTCTGTGGTAACCAGG
>VYZS01049834.1:0-15889 GCA_013400695.1 Neodrepanis coruscans
TGGAGAGTAAACTCTGTTATTTTTCATTTCAAATACAATGTTCAAATACATTTTTGTTTTTGCTTTAGTAAACTGCCTTATCTGAACATGCAACTTGTTTACCATCTTACTCTCTCTCCTGTGTCCAGCTGGGAAGGTGAGTGATAGAGTGGCTTGGTGAGCATCTGACATCCAATCAAGGTCAATGCACCACAGATTTCTTGGCACATGAGGCACTGCACATAGTGGAGGAACTAGATATTGCCTTCAGTCGAGGAATGGTAGTACTAATGCAATTTGCTGTGAATGTAGTTTCAAGGCTTACTAGCTGGTTTTGTTTTCAGTCCACAAACATTCCTGTTGTTATTTAAGAAACTGAGCTCAAAAGTTATGTATAAAAACATTTTCTCGAAAACATTAGGCAATTCATTAAAATGAAATCCATGTAAGCAGAGAATCCGCTTCCAGTATTTCATGCAGCCTGGAAGAAGAGGAGAAGTGGTATATTATACAAAATAATTAAATTTTGAAACATTTTCTGAATGGGACATATTTCTTTTAAGTGGTACAAAACCACCTAATGCAATACCTTGCCCTTTAGTCTTACCTGTGCTGCCATTCATATATCATCATGATAATCCCTTTAAATGCTTCACTGCATAACTTGCAACCAAGACCCCTGTATTAGTGTTTAGAGTGCACATATAACTTTTTATCCGGTGATCTCTGTGCTCCAACATAAATGCTCTTCCAAGACATACAATGGTCTGATGTGCCTTTCTCCAGTGAGAAATGCCATTTCCTGATTTATATAAAATATTGATAACTTTTATGAACTGAGGAAATCCACAAATTAATTATTCTTCTGAGCTACCCAGGAAGTGTATATTACTGGTCAATTCAGATCTGAGATACAGTGGACAGGAAAAAAAGAATTTAAGTTTTAACTTCAGACATCTACTAATAATACTCAACACAGAGGAAACTCAATTGGAACATGAAAACAACAAGTTACTTTAAATAAAGAATAATGTCTAACCATTGGATCTGAATTCTAGTGGATTGCTGCTATAAGGTAAAGGTGAAGTAATGAATACACTTTACGCTGGTTTGTAATATGTGTCAATGCATTATATTATAATTATTATGCTTGTATTACAGGAAGAAACTACAGGAATTACTCAAATAGAAGAAGGGATTGTTACAGTGCAAATTTCTTAGCTGTGAAAGGAACTGAGTGATGTTCTCCTGAGAATTCAATATGAAGGTTTTGTTATTTGCTCAAGCAGTAGAGGTTTTCCTTTATTTGTAATTTTAGAGTTTCATCAAAACTTCCAGATGTATATTGGTGCAAGCCAAGGTGAGTTCAACCATCCAGATATACAGTCTATGAACTAAACCCAGAGATATGTACAACTGAAGAAGAGATGTGTAGGAATAATGATCAGACATAGAGGAGGACCTGGCAAGAAGGAAAAAAGGATATTTCTTGTGCATCAAAAAAATTCTGTTTATTTTTTATAGCTACACCATAAAGGTGTGCATTTTTTCACTCTTAGGTATCTTATGCATCAAATAAGCCTCCAAAATATATTTTGGCATCTCCTGTACCACTTTACACAACTGTGTGACTTGGCAAGAGAGAAAGGAATGAGATGAAAAGTGAAGGATTGTCATCCCAGACTAGTGATTTATGTAGGAAGTTCTTTCTATCCCTTTTATCCACAATATCTCCCCACTCCATATCTTTTTAACTCATTCCAGGTTCTCCGTCAGGTAAGTAAACACAACTGAAACTTCCACTGTCTTCACAGAGTGCCTCTGACATTCTTAACACTGTTCACAATTTGCCAGGACCCCTGACATCCCATCAGATCAGCTCTGCAGCACCTCTTCTCCTCAGGAGCTCAGTCGACTGTTCTCCTTTTGCAGCTGTTGGTGGGGCTGTGGGAACCTGTCCTCAGCACTATTTCCAGAGCGTACTCATCCCAGCACGGGCCCTGGGAAACTTAATTTGTCTGTCTTGTTGCACTTTATTTGTCGGGTTTTGTGTGTGCGCGAAATAAACCGTGATATTTGTGTGTTCTCTTCATTTTGGGGTGTGTTTGTGGCTTCTCTCGGAAATCTCTTGTCCAAAATCACTAAATTTGTGGTAAAACCATGACAATTAGTAAGATTCTGAGTCCTTAAACTTGGAAATTAAGTGATAGAAATTGTGGCACCTGTGGAGAGCAGAAAGCTGGGATGCACAACCATATTACACTGAAGCCTGAAACTGGAATAGGCAGTCACAACATTCCCATAAGAGAGAAAAAAAAGCCATAGTATCCCACACTAAATTACAGAGGACAACATAGAAAATAGATCATATCCTAGAAGAAAGAGTACAGAGGCATCAATACACTAATTTACTAATTAGCTCTGCCCTGCCATGGTGATAAGTTTTTAAGTTTCTTCTGGAGGTAGCCCAGATGTTCTTGCCTTAAGGCTTTCACCTGTGCTGTCTTGTGTAGGACAGGTCCTGTGCCCTGTGACAAGAGTACAGCATAGCCTGAGGACCTGAAGCAACTGAAAATATTCTTTATACAATAATCAATCCAAACCAAGTCACTGGATGTAACTCATGTGTAAGTGCATAGCAGAGAGAACATTCCTCTAGACCACCAGCAGCTAGTTCTCTCAGCTCCAGAGCTATATTTAAAGGAATTTCATCTTCAAAGACAGCTTTGGAATCTTTTACCAAGAGAAAGCTGAAGTTCTGCTTTCCAGAATCCAAGAGCCACCTCTGCTCACCAGGGTTTGCTCTGCAAATCTCCAGTTCAAAATCTCTGTGGCTCCCAACTATGAGCCAGCCTGTGGAGTCACATCCACAGCCCACATTCACAGTCCACATCCAAATGCCCCTTTAGTTGATGCTGCTTAGATTCAAGGCCATAGCAGGACAGGGAATAAGGATGGGTGAAAAATTGGATTGGAATTGTCCCAGATGGTTTGTTTCTGGGATTCCAGAGACATTTTAATCGTTAATTTAAAGTCAGATCCCTTTGCTTTGGCAATCCCACTTTTGGTGGTCCCTTGGCATTCCTGTTGTCTTCAAGGTATAGGATTCCAAAAAAACCCAAATGTCTGCTTCAGTCTTATTAATCAGATACCAGCCATCTGTTGGAGTGATTAACTCCTGGAGCATCATAATTTACATGGTTTTTTTAATTGCTTTGAGGCTTAGATATAATTTGTTTCTAGATTTTTTTTCACTATTCCAACACCAACAGTAGATAACAGTGGTGGAAGTGTCTTGAGAATATCAAAACTGTAAATACTCTATGTCAATGTATAAAAGCAATAAAATAAAACTACATCTGCAGAAAGCCTGAACATTTAATTGGCAATAATGGAGGGACAACCATGTCCTGGGTTGCATCAGGCACAGCACTGAGAACCAGTCAAAGGAGGTGATTGTCCTACTCTACTCCATGCTGTTGCTGCCTCGCCTTGAATATTTTGTACAGTTTATGAAAAATATAAAAATATTTTATATACAATATAAAAAAGACATTAGGTTGTTAGAAAGTGTCCAAAAGAGGGCCATGAAGATGGTAAAGAGCCTGGAGGGGAAGATATATGAGGAGAGGAAGAGGTCAGCCTGGAAAAGAGGAGACCAAGAGGAGACCTCACTGGGGTCTTCAATATCCTCATGAAGGGAAGCAGAGGGGCAGGTGTCAATCTCTTCACTCCTGTGACCAGTGAAAGGACCTGTAAAGGGAATGGTGATATATTTGATCTCTGAAGGACATATGAGTTAGTTAGTTAGTTATATATATATTACTAAGAGCAATAAATAAATCCTCATATTCAGGGATAAGAGGGAATAATGTATATGTTCTTGTTTACCTAACAGGAACATTTCCCTTCTGAAAAAGGAGAGTCGGCCAAAACAGCTGGCGAACCCAACTGCAAATGCCCTTGAGAAATAGTTTAGTAGGACACAATACACTGAAGAAGCTGAAGATGAAGAAGGCCATAAATGCGGAGGGGGCATAAGACCCTCAAATTGAGGAGGACACATGGGCTCAGGTCTTTTGGGTTATATAATACAAAGGCAGAGTTCTGCTTGTAGCCCCCACCTCTTGGCACGTAACAAAGAAAAATCTCACTTAAAAATCACTTTCCCTTCAGGAAAAAGAAAGCCAAACTTTCTTCATTGCAGTTACAGCTGCGGCCAGAAGGTGCCACTGGTGGGCTTCTTGGCTACAGTGGGCATACTCGCTGTACACAAAGGAAAATTCCCTGGATTTGCAGCTGGAGGTGCAGGCTCTGGCCTTGATGGCAGTGACAATGATCATATGGAGTGGCTCCGGTTCGGAGGACTGGTGAGACGGGACTACCCATGTTCCTGAATGTGGCTGGAGCAGTGGGCAGTGTCTCTGGTCAGCTCTGATAGAAAAACAGAGGCTGCTGTGGTTGGCATGGGAAGAGCAGCTAGTTTAATCTCAGTTAAATGCTGCTATTCATAAAGTTCCAACACTGTTCCAACAACAACTGTGGGTTGTTATAACGTGGAAACTCTTTGCTGGCTATATACCCTGTTATTCATCATGTAAAAGCAAATTCTTCTGTACTGCATGAGAGAAAATAACATGTACAGAAGGATGTACAAAGTAATAAAAAACAATCAAGGTGGAAACTCTAAATGGGCTTTTTTTATTAACATAAAGTCTTAGGGCCAAAAAGGGCCAGAGGAATTAAGATTTTAATTTTTATCCCAGCCATTTGCATTTTGACCTGATAACGTAGGCTGAAGTTTGTCAAGTGGTGTTAGCTGTTCTGCTAAAATATTAGGATCATTGGGCAAAAGATCTCAGGCTTTCACCTCATGCATGTGTGGGGACAATCAGGTTACAAGAGGCTCTCCCAGCTGGGTTTATATTATGCAGACTAAAGAAGAGAAAATTGATCCAATTTGCTATGCACCAGGCTTGGCAGTGTACCGCTTTATAATTTTGGCTCATCTCTAACTGTGGAGAACTGGCTCTTATTTAAAGTAGACAGCTTTTCAATTTGTTCTTTTTTTTTTTTCCCCTCTTTGTTTCTAGATAATCATTACAGCATTAAATGGGGAATCTGAATTTTAAAAACTATGGGTTTTTTCAGTACTTCTCTAGTATACAGTAGAATTAACTATTTCAGTTGGAAGAGACATACAACATTCATCTAGTCTAACTGCTTGACCACCTATCATATGAAGTGGAACATTAAAAAAAAGTCTGTCCTGTGGGTATTAATTTTTTTTTTTTGCTATTCAGTGTCCCACCCCTCAAAAGGATGTCCAAACCAGTCTGTTAAGAGTCTCCTTAATAGAGACCCTTCACTAGCAGGTTTGCTGAATTTGGACAGGAAGTTTTTCAGGGATTTCATTTAAATAGCAAGAGAATGAGCAAGGCCCCTCAGGCCCACCTTCTATTATTTCACCATTGAGAATTAACAGCACTCCAGCACCACAGACTAACTCTGATCAGCTCATGATATAACAAGTTTATTAATACCAAACTGTGACAATTTAAGAGGATTCAATACATCTTTGATATTTTTTAACTACAAAAATATAATATGTCTATGTACAGNTGTCAAGTGGTGTTAGCTGTTCTGCTAAAATATTAGGATCATTGGGCAAAAGATCTCAGGCTTTCACCTCATGCATGTGTGGGGACAATCAGGTTACAAGAGGCTCTCCCAGCTGGGTTTATATTATGCAGACTAAAGAAGAGAAAATTGATCCAATTTGCTATGCACCAGGCTTGGCAGTGTACCGCTTTATAATTTTGGCTCATCCTTAACTGTGGAGAACTGGCTCTTATTTAAAGTAGACAGCTTTTCAATTTGTTCTTTTTTTTTTTTCCCCTCTTTGTTTCTAGATAATCATTACAGCATTAAATGGGGAATCTGAATTTTAAAAACTATGGGTTTTTTCAGTACTTCTCTAGTATACAGTAGAATTAACTATTTCAGTTGGAAGAGACATACAACATTCATCTAGTCTAACTGCTTGACCACCTATCATATGAAGTGGAACATTAAAAAAAAGTCTGTCCTGTGGGTATTAATTTTTTTTTTTTGCTATTCAGTGTCCCACCCCTCAAAAGGATGTCCAAACCAGTCTGTTAAGAGTCTCCTTAATAGAGACCCTTCACTAGCAGGTTTGCTGAATTTGGACAGGAAGTTTTTCAGGGATTTCATTTAAATAGCAAGAGAATGAGCAAGGCCCCTCAGGCCCACCTTCTATTATTTCACCATTGAGAATTAACAGCACTCCAGCACCACAGACTAACTCTGATCAGCTCATGATATAACAAGTTTATTAATACCAAACTGTGACAATTTAAGAGGATTCAATACATCTTTGATATTTTTTAACTACAAAAATATAATATGTCTATGTACAGACAACCTACTAGCAAGCTACACAAACGGGTACAAAGCAACTTAAGAACAAAACCTTCTATACTAGAGCAAGGTATTAAAAGTACTTTAGCAGCAGAAAACCTAACTGTAAAAGAAAACTAGACAGCAAAACCCACTTAACTGTAAAACAAAATTTAACCACAATACACCCATCCTAGAGCAAACCATGGTATTAAATATAAAATATGAAAAAAAAAAAGCAAAATTAGTTAATAATTGCTTAACCTGAGGTATTCCAAGTGGAGTGGAGGAAGAGGCACTCGTCAGCTACCTCTGCAAATACAGATGGAATTTCTCCCTGACTTTTCTTTACGTTCCAATCTCTTTATATCTTTTTTTTCCTCTTAGATAAGTCTGAGTGACAGTCAGGCAAAAAAACAAACCTTTGGGATGTTAGACTATTGCTTGACAAAGGACAGAGACAGAGACCCAAGGATCATGTCTGATTTCATGCCTCCAGGATGTCTTGGAAGAAAGGCTGTGAGTTTTCCATCTCAATTCATTCTTTGATCAATCCTGTTTCACACTGAGGCTTATCAGTTTCTCAGAACTCAGAACATCTCTCAAGATGCTGGGGTCTTCTAAGAAACCAAGAGCTTATCTCTCTGCTTTTTTGACCTTATCTATCACCCCACATCACCTCAGGGCTGACCAAAAGTAATGGCATGTTATTAAGGGCATTTTCCAAACGACTGACAGGCTGGGGGCATCAACCACCTCTTTAGGAAACCTGTTCCAGTGTTTGACCACCCTCCTGGTAACGAGACACTTCCTGAACCTCCTATGGCACAGCTTTGCACTATTTTCCTACATCCTGTCACTGGATCCCAGGGAGAGGAGATCAACACCTCCTTCTGCACCTCTCCGTCTCAGAAAGCTGCAGAGAGCAGCCTCCTTCTCTCCAAACTAAACAAGACCAATATCCCCAGACACTTCTCACAGGACATTCCTTTCACTTCTCTCACCCACCTCTGGACACTTTCGTCTCTTTACAATGTCCTTCAAATGCAGGGGAACACAGGACTACACACTGGAGTAGCATCCATTTAGTGCAAAAGGAGGCTGGAGAAGGAACACGCCTTCAAAGGGTCAGTCCCCCACTTCTAGGGATGCAAATTAATAAAGTGAGAAAATGAGGCCCATATTGATTCCTATACCCATGTCATGATTAATGTGGAAGGTTGAGTTCTGCCAGTAACTGCCAGTGGCTGTGGATTTTGCACTTCTCCTCCTCCTCTCATTTTTACTCTCAATGTGGAAAGAACAGATGCCAGAACAGGTGCTTAATGTCTCTGATTACCATCACATTTGCAAGAAATGCTGTACAGATGGTATGTGACTCAAGCAGATGCTGATAGACAGAAGTGAGTCCTGGTGACTGGTGTCATATGTAACAGCCAGCAACCATTGGGGGCTGGAACAAGCCAAAGTAGATTGTTGGTAAGGGCAAAATGTGCAGGCCCTGGCTGGAGGGATCTTGCATGGACCGAATTCTATCACACAGCTGAGGAAAAGCTGGGCTGATTTCTGTGCCTTTGATGGATTGCCTCTCCAGGGAGCCTGTTGGAGGCGACTCACTTCTGCCTTTGCAGGAGAGATTATTGTTTGAAATAATGATGTATCTGTATAAAAATGACTTGGTGACAGTTTCTTTTTAACCCAAACCACTTTACTCCATGCTTTACCCCTTAAAAGTCTAATTAAGACTGTGTACCTTTCATACCTTCAATTTGTCCAACCTTTTACCAAGGAAAACATTGAGTACTTTTGAGTTTTCACACATTTACAAGATCTGTAATCTGCCGGTGTGACTCTGAGAAAATACTTACACTTGGAAAGGAAAGAACATGAGTTCATAGAATTATAGAATATCCAGAGTTGGAAGGTGTAATGGTTTGGGTTAAAACCACAGGGGAAGACAAAGTTAAAAAAAAAAAAAACTCCTTCTCCTATGCCTACATTTTGGCTGGGAGGAGTAGCCAGGTTATCAAGATTACTCTTGCCTGGGTCTTTTTCCCATCAGCCCGGAAGACCCAGAAGGAATGCTGGGAAGGGGGGCTGGACTATATCTCTACGTCGGAGAGCACGCTCTCTCTCTCTTTTCCCTGGGAAGTCTAAGCTGAAGGCATCTCTTCTCAATACGGCTTNCCTTGTACATGACAGCTCCAAAAATCACACCATGTGCTGGACAGCATTGTCCAAAAACTTCTTGAGCTCTGTCAAGATTGGTGATATAACCACTTTCCTAGGGAGTTCATTCCAGTGTCAACCATCCTGTGGGTGAAGAACTGAAGAGATTCATGCCTGCCCCTCCACTTACCCTCATGAGGAAGTTGAAGACCACAATGAGGTCTCCCCTCAGTGTCCTCTTCTCCAGGCTGAACAGACCCAAATGGCCTCAGCAGTTCCTCACATGGCTTCCCCTTCAAACCCTTCACTATCTTTGTTGCTTTCCTCTGGATACTCTCTAATAGTTTTACATCCTTCTTATATTCCAGGGCTCAGAACTGCCACAATATTCCAGGTGAGGCTGCCCAAGTGAGAGCAGAGCAGGACAATCCCCTCCCTGAACCAACTGGTGATGCTTTGCCTGATGCCTCCCAGGATATGGTTGACCCTCCTGGCTGCCATGAGTCCTGCTGACTCATGTTCAGTTTGGCATTGACCAGGATCTCCAGGTCCCTTTCTGAAGTCATAGAATAGAATAGAACTAGAATGGAGCCCTGCTGAACCTCACTCTGATGATAACCCTTTGTGCCCAACCTATGAGTTGCTCATCCACTGCATGATGTGTATATCCAGACACATACTGGACATTTGGTCCAGAAGGATACTGTAAGAGAGAGTATCAAAAACTTTACTGAAATCCCAAAATATTACATCAACAGGTTTCTCTTGGTGGGTTACCTTGTCATGGAAGGAAAAGCAGGACTTTCCCCTCATGAAGCCATACTGGCTGTGACCGATGACTACACTGCCCTTCATTCATTTTTCAACAACTTGCAGAATAATTTTGTCCACAACTTTGGTAGTCATTAAAGTGAGACTGACAGGCCTGTAGTTTCCATTTCATCCTTTTTGTCCTTGTTTAAAATTACAATAATTTTAGTCATCTTCCAGTCAACTGAAACCTCTCCAAATTTCCAAGACCATTCAAAAATTTTTGAGAGGTATTTTGTGATAACACCAGCTACTTTTTGAGTATCCTTGGATGAATCCCATCAAGACCCATAAACTCAGTAGATCGCTTACAAGTTCAGGGTTGAGTTGTTCAGTATCTTGAATTTTCATTCCAGTGATGTGAAGACCATTGCTATCATCTTGATCCCGCATCTGGAGATGCAGGCCTCACTCAAATGTTCTCCACAGAGTACTGATTCATGCTCTGTTCACTACAGGGTATGCTGGCTTAAACAGGGAACCTTATACAGGAAGGAGTACTGCTAGAAAAGACAGTGAAACAGTGAGTATCAAACTTATGCTTTTGGTCATTGCATGGAGCGGGTGCAGCCTGTCCAGCAGACTGTCAATGCAACTTCAGGAAACTGATTATTGTCCATGCGCCAGAAGGTCTAAAGCCCAAGTGAAATGAACACAGCAGACTGAAGTGACCTATGGCTCACAGTCTGGAGTAGAGGGCACACAGTTCATAGCATAGCTCAGCAAATTCTAAGCCAAAAGACTGCTCTCATGAGCAACAGAAGGATGCTTTCTGTGATGAGGAGGCAGTGTGCCCTGCGTTGTGTTCCTACACCCATCCCTCCAGTGGTATGACAAGGAGAGTTTTGTACCTGTCTCAAGCAGAGAAAGAGATAGGAAGAGCTACCTGTGCATATCAGTCTCACAGTTGAGAATACATCTGAGTGTCATAATCAAAGAGTCCTGTCTTGCCATACCCACTTATGACCAATTGATACTGACATATTTCCTCCATTCATCCATCCATCCATCCATCCATCCATCCATCCATCCATCCATCCATCCATCCATCCAAACACTGGCCTGTTGCAGCCCACCCCAAAGGGTATCCTAGCTCTCAGCACCCCTAGATGGATGCTGATGTCAGATATTGGAGGTGAAGCCAAACATGGCGCCTGGCAGGAAACTGTGCTTGGGGACAACTAAGTAGCTGGAAATGAAGAGGGATTGTGACTCTAAATTCTGAGCCTGAGCAATGATTTTAAGATCAGGTTGTCAATGAGGGAAGTGAGGCTATGAGGAGACTGGAAAAAGCAGGTGTACTGCAGTATAATTACTGCAGCCAATAATCAAACTTAGCTGCACAGGAACTGCAAACATTAATGCCTTTTTTTTTTTTTTTTTTGCTTTCGAGACCGTGTTTTTTCATTGCTCTGATCCTTGCTGTTCAGCAGCCACAGAGACTTTGAGATCCACTTCTGCCCAGACTCCCCTTGGGAAACATCATTCTGTTGAGAGCAGCAGGGGAGGCCATTTCTTATAGGGGGCTGAAAGAATGATGGAACAGATTTACACTGAACTTGATCTCTCCATATCAGTAGTAGCATGCTGCACAAAAGAAACTCCCAGATCCTGTGGGAAAGGGAGCAAAAGCAATGTGCACCAAGAGGAGATGCCTTTCCAGCAATGCCATGGCTTTCCTGTTCTGCCCAGGCCATTCCACAGTGCAGGAGCAAAGTGGGCTATTCCCATTTAGGCCAAATGGAGTGTAAATCTCCTAAAAGCTGGCCTGCTTTGCACTGAAATGGCTTCAGTATCAAAGTTTGGTATAGTTGACATCTCCCATCTGCCACCACAATGGCTGCAGGGACCTTCAGTGTGTTTCAGGGTTTAGGGGAGCACTCAATTGATGCTTGGAGTCTGGAAACTCTCAGCTGATGACTGTGTACTTTCTAACTGTGGTCAAGGATGATTTTAACTAGCAATTCTAGTTACCAGTGTTTCACCCTACCTCGCTGCCTAAAGGTTACTCTGGTATTTTGATCTACTCTTTTGTATTTCGTTTTCTCTGCCTCCACAAGCCAGAGAGATCTGGCACAGCTGAATGAGGAGCTGCCATGCTCAATCAGACTCAAGGTTCAATCTCATCTCAGACTCCAGCTTTAATTATGGTTAATATCAGGTTTTCAGGAGAGGCAGTAGGAAATTTTACCTATAGGATCTGTGAGATAAGAGACTCACTGGCAGTCAGGCCTAGAAAATGCAGTTTACTGATTCTTTGAAAATATGATTTTCAGCAGTGGTTGTAGCCATCCTGGATAGTCTAATACCCATATGCTAACAAATCTCACTTTGAACTGTATGTATTTCTTGACTCCACTTTTTCTCCCTGTCACTGGCACTGAAGTGTGCTAACATTGGCCTTACTGTTTTCTCTATGGCATTTTCCAGGACTGCTAGGAACTGAAAATGTCCTGAGGATTCAGAACAGAGCCAGAGCCCACAAATCTCTGTGTGTGCATGTAAGAAATTCAGCTCCAGCTTTTTAAAAATATAAATGCCATTCACATCAACATGGACTATCAATGGCTCACCACTACTGAGCTTGTGCTCAGCGCAAAAGAACAGGAAGAGGAGTCCTTGTTCCCTTCTGCTGTCAATCCTGTACCTTTGGCTGTGGGGAGAAGCCTAGTTGACTACAGACACCAGCTCTGAGTTGAGGAAAACCACTGTAAACCTTTTGCTAAATGTATGGAAAACCCATCCAGATACCTCACTGTTTTCTTATATTTGTACAAGCAGAAGGAAGACTGGGGCTCCCTGCCTTCCCAACCTTGCCTCCTAGCTAGTAGAAGAAAGGGAATACGAGGACAGGAGAGAGCCCAGGAAGCGATGACGTGTCCATCTGAAGCATATAATTTACACATCTTCCAATTCAGTGCTATAGTCCTCCTGTGTGGTTTCCCCTCCCCCTTTCCCTTAATTAAGCGCTAAAACCGGAACTGCTGTTTCAGTGACAAAATCAGTGACTTGCCTCCCACATGACAAGTGCCTGCCTTTCACTGCTGCTCATTTTTCACTTCCAGAGCTCTAGCTGCAGAAGATACCCTTGAGGCATCTGTAAGAGAGGGCCTCGTTGGTGCTGCACCTGCTCAAGTGCCTGGGGACCATGCC
The DNA here is from genome assembly GCA_013400695.1 of Neodrepanis coruscans. NCBI lineage: Eukaryota > Metazoa > Chordata > Aves > Passeriformes > Philepittidae > Neodrepanis > Neodrepanis coruscans. Next base: position 12,532 of record VYZS01049834.1, read on the forward strand.
ACATCAATTATTATTTAAAAACTTGCAGTGAAAATTGTGACTTATACTCCTTCAAGTGCATGCATAGCATGCCATCCATAAAATCAAATGGTTGCATGAGTGCTTGCTGCAGGTGGCACTGTGAGCCCAGATACTCCCACCCAAGGGAAGAAAATGTACTACCCTTTGCAGCCAAGATTTGGAAGAAGACAAGATATTTTTTCCTAATGTACATGCCTCAAAGCATCCTGAGCTTCAGGTTCTGCTGGTAAAGTGAATTAATTCAAGCTTTGACTGACCTACAAGCCTCAATGATATGAACTGTGGTTCAGGTGAGGTCTTTCCCACAGTGAGGTCTTTCCCACTTCTGCTTCTTCCCTCTTGTACAAACCAAAACAGTTGCACCTTTGCATATCACACCAAGAAAAATAACTACAAACCTTGTGTGTTTTAGAGCTCAAGGAGACTGTTGTGCAAGCTCTCCATGGCTACATCTTCATCCTCACTAGGCTGCTCTCAGCTGCCCCACGGTTCTTTCCTGAAGGCCATATGAGAACACAAGGAAAACACTATTATCCTTTTAGTCATGGGGTGTATTTAGATAGCAAGATAAATCTTGTCATACTGGAAAGAAAAAGTACTTTGGTACACAGAGACTGAGTGTGAAAAGTGGTATCATGAGTTGCCAAGTGCTGCATCACAGCTGTGCATGAGTCTGCTAAAAGCAACTGGAGAATTCCCACAGTCTGTGAGTGCACCACGCGTGTATCCACACATGAACATGTGTGCATGCAGACACACTCAGATGCACACAGGCAAGCATGGACACGGCCAACCTCTGTGTGCTTGCTGTGCCTTTCAGCTCAGCAGCAGTAGAGCTGGCAGCATAGGAAGAGAAATAGGATGGCCATGCCTTTATAGAAAAGTTAAGAGAATATGTTTTCTCTGTAAGATCATCCCAGAACATCATCTTCCAAAGCGAGTAAGCTCATCACTGCACAGCATAATAGCATTTCAGAAATAGATTGCTCCACACAGTGCAATCTTCCCACTGCACTTGCCAGGTGTTTTCATTAGGGGAAGTAGTCACTGTGTCCTCCTCCAAATTCTCCCTCAGTCATGTAGCATGTGTTGCAGCATCAGCCACTCTTCAACCAAGGAGATGGCATTTCATCACTCTATTACTGTCTTGCTGGTCACATTGCCTCATGTGTGAAAAGAAAGTGGTCAGTGACTTTGCTGATGTCTGAGGCAGAGGAGGCTATGCAGACCAGAGTTCTGCTTGCTGCAGTCAAAAGACTTTTTCTTTCTCTCTCTTACCTTTCTCTCTATTCGTCTCCCTTTTCCCTTCTTTCTCTCTTTCTCCTTTTCTTTTTCCTTCTTCCTCTCTCTTTCTTTCTTTCTCTTTTCCTTTCTTTTTCCTTCTTCTTTCTTTCTTTCTTTCTTTCTTTCTTTCTTTCTTTCTTTCTTTCTTTCTTTTTCTTTCTTTCTTTCTCTATCTCTCTCTCTTTCTTTATTAGGGAGTTTACTGTACTTTAAACAATCATCACAGATAAATGAAAAGTCAGTAAGTGAGCTTAGGCTGCACTCCGCTTTGCAATAGCTGAGCTGCGGATAATTACAAGATTACCCTGAGGGGGTGCCCCTTTACTCAGATGTATCTGAAATCCAAAGCCTTGTGACATGGCGTGATGACTTTTTCAGAGACACAATCAGCTCTGCCCTGCTATCACCCCGTGCAGTTTGGTCATATAAGCGTTCGTGTGGTAGTAGGAAGAAGCGAGCACAGCAAAGACAGTTAAGGGTTACTGGGAGCTGTTAAGTTTCTACTAGGTCGGGTTTTGAAGTATCTTTTGTCAAGATGGCTATAAATAAAATAATTTATTTATACTGAAAGAACACATGGCAAGATAATTAAAATCTTCGAAGACAGAGTGTGAGATCATGGTAAAAGGAGAAAAAAAATCAGGAAAAATTCAAGAATGACGTCTCAAATAGTAGATGAAAGAGAATTTCATCAGACATCGTCAGCTGCTGGTATTTTTCTAAATACCTCCCGCTTCTTCCGTCGTCTAGAAAGTTCATTCCATTCTCTTCCCACCTGCCTTCTGCTGAGGTCGGGCATTTTCCTGGTCCTGAAAGTCCAAGTTTCCTGCCGTCGCGGTGCCCATTCCGAGCTGTGCGCTCAGCGGACCCCGCTCCCCGCTCCGCCCGCTGCCCTCGTTGTGCGCGGGGTCCCCGGGGGGGCTCACGGACACCCCCGGGTAGCAATGTCGGTCTCCAAGGTCGGTCTGTTTCTTTAGCTGGAAGCGCAGGTGGGTCCCCGGGGGGATCCCTACCAAGAGCCCGACTCCACGGGAGGGCACTGTCGTTCCACGCAAACCAAGCCGCGGTAGTATTTGTCTTGCTTTTAAAAAGGCAGTTGAGCTGTGACAGGTAATTTGGCACATTTCTTACCGAGATGTGCCAAATGATTTGGCAGACATTTCGCATACGACTGAAAATAGGAGCACCTGCTGCTAGGCTATGGGGAGGCTGGGACTGGGGGGGATTTCATTAGTTGCTAATTATGCTCCCTGCAATAAAACTCTCTCATTGGGTGCACCAGCCAGAGCGTGCAAGATGCCCAAAGACGTTGAGAGTCATGCACTTCAAAAAAAAAAAAAAAAAATAGGCTCCTAAGTGCCAGTGCCTTTCCAGTCATCCTGGGCAGCTCCATCACCTTGTAATGATGAAGAGTGTGATTGATCTGGTTTGTCAATCACACCACGTGACTCCTTTGTTTAGCACAAGTGGCAGATACAGAGAGATCTGATGTTTCCGGAGTAGAGGAGCTTGTGAAAACTCCACCTCGGGCTCCAGGAATATTTTTTTTTCCTTTTTATGGGCTCCCAAAGGGTCTGGTGAGGTTTAAGCTGGAGGTAGAGAAGAATCTTGTCATTAACAAAATTGTTATTAAATTATGTATAGAGAAAATTTAAAGGAATTTATGAGAGGACCTAATAGTGAAAATACCAGACTTCTGTGATCAAACTTACTGTTTGCCCAGAATTCATTTTAGGCAAGATTTTCAGAATACAAAAAGAACTAGAGAGCTTTCAGAGGCTGAAATAAGAAACAATAACTTCAAAACATATATAAAATATAAATTGTACATTGAAATGTCTTTTTTTCATGCGTGATCAAGTAATTTTTGGTTTGAAAATAAGTTAAAAGATAATGCAGACAACAGCCTAGCCTACATGTAAATAAGCATTTTGGCAACTATAATCACATATATTGACAGAAAACAGTACTGGTGTCAGTCCAAACCCAGTGCAGAATATGAATGCAATAGCAGTTAATGAAGTAAGGCAGCCTTTGCTTTTTTTTTTTTTTT
>VYZS01049835.1:0-16005 GCA_013400695.1 Neodrepanis coruscans
ACCATTCTATAATTCTATGAAATCACATTGAGATATAGAAAAATGTTAATACCAGAAGTTTAGCCTTTAAGCTAAGTCAGACATGCCAAGGTGCTCTTGCATGTATCTACAAAGGCATCACAGGGACCACAATGGCAACTGATGCTGAAAGATGTATTCTGTTGTTGAACAGAAAACTGACATTGACCTTTTGCAGTTCTCCTCCATATATGCCCTCATATATGCTCATATGCTCATGTCTGCAATAACGTTCTCATGTATTGACTTACCTGAGTCAGATCTGCTCCGTGAATTCCCCTCTGAGTTGGGAACTGAGGTCTGTATTATGAGCTGTACTGTCTCAACCTCGTCCTGCGCTTTCACCTTGCTCCAGCAGATAGCTTGGATGTGCCTGGTGGTTTTAGGAGCTCTAACATCACTCTGCTCAGGAAAGACATAACAGGCATGAGGACAAAACAACGCACAGCACACTAAGCTCTCCTGTGAGGGAACTTCCACTTGTGCCTGGGCAGAAGCAGGGTTTTCAATATAGAATCTACTTTGCAAGGTCACTTAGCCAGTTCTCAAGTATTTTTAGACTCTAGATAATTTTGGCTGGTACTTGGTGATTATGCTAAAAATGTGGTAGAGAATAACTGTTTCAATTATTGTATCATGTGACGGAAAGATGTGAAGGCCTTCCTCTACAAACACAAAAGGATGCTTTACTGGTTCTATTAATGTGAGGATCAAACATGTACTGCTTTCTACTAAAAAAGGTAGGACTAAGCAGGTACTTGCAGGAGGACCCCAAACAAAATTTTCCTGGAGTACCAAACTCTTCAATTTGCTGTTAAGGACCTATATGATTCCTGTGAGAAACATCAGGTTGAAATAAAACTACCGTTTTTCACTTCTGAGACAAGCAAGCAAGGTCCAGGATTTTCCTCTTTCGCCATTACTAACTGAATCCTTCTTCAGGACAGCGTTGGAATCTCAATTATTAGCCTCCTTCTGATGCACAGCATTGATCTTCATAAAAACACTGTTGCAAGTAACAGCAAATTCTTTTTACAACAGCTAATTCCTATCACATCAAATTGTATTCCAGATTTTATTTATCTTATTTCATTTTCATTCTTCTTCTGTTGCTTCTCTGCTCTCCTCATTATCACTTCATTGAAAAGATAAAAAACAGCCTCTTCAAGCAATACAAACAACACTGACCATTACATTCCAAGCAAAAGCTTGTCCTTGAGAAAAGCCATCCCAGGCAGCAGTCTTGAGGCCATTGTCTCTGCAAACTTCATTCAGCCTTTGCTCTGAACTTCAGATTTTACAATTAATTACAGGCTGCTGAGACATGATTATAGGATATAACGAAGCCAGAGGATGCTACCTCCACACCTCCTGTGTAGGTTGTATCTTGGATCAACGATTTTGTTTCTTAGAAGCTTACCTCATATGTAACAACGCATTCTACAGACTGGTGTTCCTCTATCCCCACAATCCATTTCTCCATTACAAATGGTGGCTGAAAAAAACATGGTGGGAGTTTTATAAGGTGCTCTTCATCTCCTGACTTGTTTTTTAAACAGCCCAAAGATATTTCCAACACTTGTCTCTTTTCATCCATTCCCATATTGTTAACATCAATAATTTTCTTAAAATTTTATAAGATCAAGCAGTATATTTTGGAAATATTTACTTCCTCATTTACAAAAAGAAACTGAGAAGAGATTTCCCTACATAACAGGCAGTAACTAGGACAACATGGAACATTTTCATGGGGGCATAAAACTTTTTTCAGCTTCATGCATATACAGGCTTTTTTCTGCTAGATTTACAGAGGCCAGCAAGAACAAATATATAGAGATTCTCAGAGACATTCCATGACAAAATTAAAAATGTTGAACTATGTGAAAAGTTAATAATACTGTATCTAGTTTTTATTTTTTTAACCTTAAGCCTTTTTTTTTTTAAGGAAAAATTGAAAGTCCAGGATTAAAATTAAACAGAAAACTAATAACAACAACAACAATCATAATAATAAAAAAATCACAAGTATTGTTCCAGAAATCACTAACTATAAAAATAGTATTAGCATGAATTAAATATTATAATCCTTTTGGGGAAATATATCTATATCACATTTTCCTTAAAATTCTAACTGTTGACAATCTGCTTTTTCATTTTTTCCCTTACAAAAAAATAACTAAAAGTTTCTCCCCCAATTCTATCCCAAAAAATTCACAGTTAAAAGCATTCAAGAGTTTGGGTGTTTTTACCAGTGCAGCATTGTAATTGGTAAGGAAGCTGTATATTTTTTCAGTTAGAAATTTATTTTCTTAGCTATTATCAAGTAGAGCATATTAATAAAAGCAAAAAATTAAAGTAACAGCTAACAGAATGCCCTCTGCGTTAACAAAACTTCTGTTGATTAGGAAAGAGCAGACTAAGTGCTTGCTGGTAAATATATACAGGCAGGTTCTGAAATAAGGTAAAATGCCCAGTAACACTGAATTGCAGATGTTCAGTGCTGCACTGTCTGCAATGGGTTTCAGTCTTTGCAATCCACTGTTGTATGAAAGAGAGTTTTAGAACCACATAGAAGTTTTAAAACCATCTCAAAAAGCGAAAAGAAAAAAAAAAAAAGAAAAAGAGAGGAAAAATAAACATAAGCCCCCCAGACAAATAAGTTTCTGGAACATTTAAATCAATTTCTTCTCTTGAAAAAGAAAGTAATTTTTTTAATATTCTTTTCTTTAAAAGGGGTAAAAAATTCAGAGGATATAACATGAAATTAAAATAAGAAAATATAAATTAGTTCCTTCCCTTATTTTTCTATTGTTAACATTACTGTCAGCTTAAAGGAAACCAAAATACCCAACCCCTATTATGATACAAATCTTTTTAAAATGTGCATTTTATTTAAAAGCTGTCAAGAGATTGAGCTTCTGCAAGCACAAAAGTCAACTGCTGTGGTATTTTAATGTCTGTTTGAGATCTGCAAAATTCGTGAAAGCTTTAAGGCTGTAAATACCTTTGTCATCTTTAAAATCTCTGCATCAGGTAGGTTAGTGTTGAATGTCACATCTTTTATGTAGGTTATTGCAATTTCATCCCCGTCCATCTCCATGTACATTTTCCATTTACAATCCTATGAATAATAAAAAAAAGAATGTTGGACTGATAGAATACAAATAGAAAAAAAACAACAAACAACAAACCCCAAAATGAAACAAAACTGAAAGCTGAAACAACCCAAAGTCTAATCCTCAATATATGAGGGGAAAAAAATAACGCAATGAGAAAGTTAAGGGACGTATATATGTTTTAGGATATTCATGTTTTCCAGTACAAATGTTGATAATGGAAATCTCTTGGTTCTCTTTCCTCTCAGCTCACCATGAGAGGCAGCTGCCACATTGACAGGTCTGGATGTTTTTAGAGTGTGGAAGCCCTGTAGGGTCTCACCTGGACAGACAGCCTGTTGGAGCAGGTGTGGGAGCCCTGCACACCCACAGGGCAGTAGAGGGACAGGGCAGTGGTGGGAGCTGTCGCTCAGGGTCACAGTCAGTGCTAGCAGCCAGTCCCAAGGACATTGTCCTGATGAACCCAAGAACAAATGACCAGAGGGTCTGTGAAACACCTTCAAGACAATCGCTCAAATAATGATGAGGCTAAGCTTGTTACTACAGTTCAGTTATTTCAAATACTGAGTGCCCAGCAAGGCACTGAGGATTCTCAACTTCTGCTCACCTCCAATAAGCAAGCTCAGCATGGGAAATAATCACAGTGAGGCTAATAAACCAAAGCAATAAAAAGTATCCTTAAATAATCTCCTGAGCTGAACAGGGGGCCAACATCCAACACTCCACAGAGGTGTGAGTCTGCAGAAGGTGACAGCTCTGGCAGCATCCTGCAGGACATCCTGCATGGGCTGAGTGCTAGAGCCAGGGTTCGTGTCTGTGGTAAGGGAGGCTCCCACTGGGGACAAGAGACTGCCTGTCCATGATGCAAAACAGCCAACATTTGTTGGTGTGCCTGGCAGGTGCTTTGGGGATGCGATACCGTCCAGTGCACTGAACTCCTCTAAAAATCAGTCCCCTGAAGAACAATAGAGCTACAGTGAAGCAGTGTGTATCCATCTCTGTATAGGGAGGAGGAAATCTTCCCTTTACAGTGACAGAGCTCCTTCAGACATGCCTGGCGTTGAGAATGGTCTGTGTCTGGCAGATGTGGTCTCAGCACTTGCCAGAGGTAGTCTTCAGCTCAGTTCTCTCAGAAAACCCAAAAGCTTTCAATGGGGCACAGATGGCCACTTAGGGCCACGGCCTTGTGTAAGCAGTTATTTGTATACACCAACATACAGCGGCCTAAAAAGTACCCGTTCACACATACAATTATCTGCTAGTGTTTGCATGTTCATGTCTCATAAATGTAACATAGGAACTCAGCCCTCAGAAGTCCCAAAGCCTTCACTCAAGCATTGAATTGGCAATTCCAAGATAAAAGAAAACTGAAGTATAAACATTCCCAAACGGCAACAAGAAATTATGTTTATGACAGCATTTGGTCCTGCATGTCCATCTGTCCCCAGTGAAAGCTTCCACATCTTACGAGCAGAGTGGAAATGTAAGTCCATTTTTGCGTTGCCCTGGTGTGAGTTTGAGTGATGGGAACTGCAGTTCAATGATCAGGGCACCAAACCAAGACTCAGAGGCACCAAGTTCAGTTTCCACTTCTGCTGTTGGCTTTTTGTGCAGTCTGATAAAGCACTGAAGTTGCCCTGTGCTGCTGTTTCCTTATCACAGACTGTCTCTCTCTGCACATCTCTTTTCTGTTCTGCATTTTGGGTTTGTGAGCTAACCCATGCTAATGTCAGTCTTGTCTCAGGCACAGCATGACACACTAGCCCTGACGTTGGCCATCCTATGTAACATCCTATGTAACTGAACAGCAACAGCAAAGAGAATTGTCTTTGACTCCTCCTCTCAAACTGTGCGCCTCTCCCAATCCACACTGTTTTTGTTGACAGACATTTTTTGCAGGACTTCCTACATTCATGCTATTGCAAATCAAATTTGAGGTTAGAGACAGAATGCTTAATGACGTTTGTAAATGCTACAAAAACACTTGAGCCAAGGAAAGAAAAAAATATTGATGTAAAGTACTATTCCCCAGTTAGTTCAGCACACGTCCTGCTGTAATACCAGTGCCAAGCACCTGAGAGCCAGAGTTGCACCTTCTGCCACGGCTCCTCATGACTCAGGATTTTGTACTGTTCACTCACATTTCCCTACAGGCTAGATCTGACCAAACTTGGCCTCATTTTAATAAACAAAATAAATCAACCAACCATCTCTAAAGAAAAGGCTGACAAGCTGTGTACATCCAGGGTCTGGCAGGTGGGCACCTGCCACTGCCCAGCCCCTTGCCGGACCTGCTGCACATGCAGGAGCGCTCACCACGGGGTAACAAATCGGGCTGCCCCACACAGCAGTGGATGCACCAGCCCTGCACAAACACCGCCTTCCTCAGCTCTGAACTGCATCTTCATATAAAGCACATACACTTTCCTGTCCTTCAAATCCAGTCCTGAAATCTTTGGTCCTCCTTGGAGCCTTCTCCAGCCATACTGCACAGATACCAAAAGGGCAAGTTACCATACTAGGCACACCCTCTCCTGTCACTTTTAGAATCAAGGCACTTCGGAAGTATCTAAGGTGAGTATCTAAGGTGGCTACTTGTCTTACAAACCTGGTAACCGTTTTGTTCAACTACACAGTAAATAATGCAAGATTTGTGTGCTGCAGAAAGAAAGGGACATATTTTCCTGTTTTCCAGTAGTTCTTATAACAGAAAAGAGATGCTCATAAGCAAAAATCTAGCTAGAATAACCAAGCATATGAATTTCAATTCTTTGATGAATTGTAGCCTTAAGGCTTCTTGGATTGAGACTACATTTAGTGCCAAATGTATGTGGAAAATAATTTGGAAATGGAAAGTGTCTGGTTGATAAATATACTTACATGAGTCCTTCGAAGAGACTTCCCTGGACACCTCATCTCTCAAACATTAAAATACCTCCCAATATTTACCTTCTTGATTTTGATTTAAATAAAGAATTTCAGCTTTTTGTTTTTAAAAATACCTAGAGTTTCAGAGTTGAGAAGTACAACCAGCAAAACTTTGTGTGAAAACATTTCCAAATAACACTTCGACAAAGTCAATAAATCAGCAGCTTCTGATAATGATTGGAGAAAAGAAAAGCAAATCACACGTTTGTCCTCAGTTTCAAAACAGAAGAACACTTTAAAACTTAAGTCTCCAGTTTACTGTGGTGACAATACTCCTTTAACCCCATACACATAAATGTCTGCAAAAAAATCCTGAAAGGGAAATGAAAAAGATCAGGCACAGACTCTAAACAACAAACATGTGCTCTGCAACAATAGCTTAAAACCCTTGCTGGGGAGGCACTCCATTTTTCAAGGGGACCCAAATCTAAGATTCATTTTAATATCAGTGGTTGCATTCAAGTTTTTTGTTTTTGTAAGTGTTGAAATAAAAATAGAAACAGCATTGTACCAGGTAACTGGATATTAGAAGAAAAGTAAGATACAGCACAAGATGAAACATATGAAAAAAATGTTGGTCGTGCTGATACTAAAAGTAGTAGCATGTTGATGATTTAGGTCCCCAGAAGCTCTTTTACGTTCTTAGCTATTATCTATCTCAGCTGCTGAAACCTGCTGTTTTAAAGGCATTAGAGTTGAACATCTAGTGACAGCACTTGGGTTATTTATCATTATGTATCACCCTGCTACACTATATTTTATTATACTGGATTTAAAGGAAGATAACACAATTATGGTTAATTTGCTTCTCTTCTTTATATATATAGTGTCATGACCCACCACAGCTTTGTCCCATGAGATATTTTTAACCAAAAAGAAATCCACAAGAAACTCTCCCTAAAAATTCCATTAATAACCTCTTGTAGCATGTATAGGTTGCAGGGTCTGGAACTAAGAATGTTTTAATCTCTTCAGCAAAACAATGTCTCATAATGATGTACAGGACTATTGCTGCACTGATGAAGAATCATACATAATTCAGCACCTTTCACTTGGCACCACTGTGATATCCTCATTAGCAGTGGCTCACAGTGGCTGTCAGATGGTGTCCATGCGAATGCAGGCATTATATTGTCTTTGAGATGTGCAGCTGCTTCCATGACACTGCCAGTATATAAAAACATGACGCCAGTTTGTTTTATTTAGTGCTAAACCTTCCAGTTTGTAAAAACAAGGCTGACACAGAGCCTGACATGAGGCAGTGAAAATAATTAGCTCTCATTTTCTCAGCCTCCTATTTCCTTCTCCCCGCTGTGTTCTCTTTCCACTAAACCACCACATGTCAGTCGAAATGGGAGGCAATTAGTGGGCTCATTTCAGTCCCCACAACTGTGCTGAAAAGAAAGTATTTATGATGGCACAATGAACAGCTGAAAGATTAAATAACATTTGCCTTTTGAAAAGAAAATGACTTCTAGCTAAATGGGCAATTTTTGATTATTCTCAAACAAGCTTAGAGTAGTTGGTTTTTAAAATACAAGAAAGGAAAATGAGTCATTTTTAGGTGAAAGAATCAAATAAAACTTGACACAGTAATGCAAATAACTGATGTTTTATTGCAAAATATGTAAATGTGTTATACCCTTAACAATGGTTGGTGTCTCAGGTCAGGGCAGGCTGCTGCCAGCCAGCTCCAGCAAGAGAAGGTGGCTCCACCGATGGTTTTGTTTCAGCTGTGCAGGCAGAAAAAAAGAGGGGCGGATGGGAGGCCTTGAGAGAGAGATGGTCTTAGAATGTACAGAAACAAAGCAGGCGAAAGATGTATTTATGTTATAGTTGCCTGGGTGCCTCCTTCAAGCTGGAGCCTGTACTCCTCTGTGAGGCAACAGGCACTGACTGGCTGGAGCTTTGCCTGGAGAAGCATGAGGCCTTTTTAACACCTACACAGACCAATCAGTGGTACCAAAAATATCTATTGCCTAACAGCACCTATCTTTAACATGTAGCACTGTGGAACTCTGTGCCATAACGGAGTGGGACACCAAGGAAATAAGGGACACTTTTTTGTGCTGGGGGCTGGTGCCCCGAGAGCAGGGACTTGCAGCAGCTTAAAGCTGCAGAGAGTTGCAGAGATTATAGCTCTGTGATACTGTAGCATTTACCAAAAGCTGCCTTTGAGATGTGATCAGAAACAAAGGGGAGTTGTTACAGTTGCAGGCATCACCCACAAGAACAGCCTGCTTGCAAGGGCAGGATTGTAAAGGTGGAAGCATGAAAAATGAGCCCCCTCCCTGAGGGCTGCGCAGGTGCCCTTCTGTACTGTCCCTTTCCTCCAGCGGCATTTCCCGGGAACAATGTGCTGGAGCCATGTGGACACCACATTCTCACTGAAGGTGGAACAGCACATGGAGGCTACTGCTCACACGCTGGGGCTGCAGGGGCCAAGGGTGCACAGGAGCTCAAGAAAGACATGGCAGGGCCGCTGGACATGTCCTGTGTATTCTGGGAACAAAAACTCTCTTCCAGACTTTCATCTGGAGAGCATGTGCCAAGCCCGATTCTCAGTTCCCGACCACTGGGAACTGCCCGTGCTTCTGCAGACTATCTGTGACCAAGGCTGCCTGCGAGAAATAATGTGTGGAATTCAGCAAGGTAATTCAGTGGCCAAGGTATAAAAATAAATCTTGAGATTAAAAAGTCTAGGAAGTCAAATGGACAAATTACCTAGCTGAAGAATCTATAAGGCTCTTTGGGGCTATGGAATGATTCCTGATGGGAATACTTGGTTTAGCACTGCCTACATAAGGATTTTTAAAGGTGTTGGCTTGAGTTTGTCCTCAGTTACACATGGATGCTACGGCTGGAGCAATCCCATTGGATATGATGAAGTTATACCAGCTCCACCTCATGCAAAGCCAATACATGACCTAAAAAAGCTTCTTTGCAAGAAAATACAAGGTGCTTAGATCACCTGCAGTGATCCACCTTCTTAGCAGACTACATTAATCAGTTCTTAATGGTGCTGGCAATATTGTAATGTGGCTGTGGTTTTACTTTAAAGCTTAGGTAATTTTTTTGTGTCCGTTCACAATGTACTTACTCCTTTACTGACTACTTGTTAGAATAGGAGCAGATGTATGAAAACGAGACACAAATACAGCAACTGTCTTGCATTAACTATTAGTATTTAGTAGTGAAAGCATTGCTCTTTGAGATGGAATTAAAGAGAGAGGATTTAAAAGATGAGGTTTTGAGATAAGGTTAAACAACCCTGTGTTAAAAAGTCAAGGTACTTGCAATTATCTTGCAAAGGAAGGGTCAGATAAAACCAGTTCCTCTACCAGCTTTACTTACTGAAGTGGGTTAAAATACCTACAGAGCATGGGAAATATGTGCAACCAGAAAACTAGAAAAGCAGAATTTAAAATTTTAGACCTTGGACCCTGCTTTATTTTTAAGAATGTAAAGAAAGGATTTATGACTGTTGATACAGTGGGAGGGTGGAGGAGAAGAGGCAGCAGAAACAGTCTCAAGCACTTGTGAAAGTGCATTCCAGTTACAACTATTTCAGTACTGTTTTTTCTGGTACTGCCTGCATTTTGCCAACCTAGGCTTCTCCACATAAAGAGTTTGGCCACAACATCTCTCTAGTAGCCTTAATAGTATATTTACTTCTGCACAACACATTTAAATAATAGAATTAAAATATATCCCAGTTTGGATATTCAACACCAGACAGTAGTTCACAAAGTTAGCAAATGGTTTTGAAGAGGCTCTGCTCCTTGTCAAATGGAGGGAGAGGTAACTGGGGAAAAACAAGGCAAAATAGTGAGCCAACTTCTAGGCTTTGTGTTTGGATACAGGTCAAATTGTGGCACACTGGGTAAAAAATAAGAACATCCAATAGCGTGGTGAAATCTGCCCTTTTGAGGACCAAAACTAAAGTATGCATCAATAGAAGGCAAAAAGTCTCTACGCCATCCTTCTCAAGGGATTGGGCGATTCATCAGTGCAGAGCCAACACAGCTCAGACACCTTTCCCTGATTGAGAAATTTTAATGAGCCACCTAGGATGAGAAAGCCATTGAAAATTCCCTCTGCAGTTCTGCAAATCAGCTCAAGCCACAATTGCCAGGGCTTGTTCTACCCTCCATCTTGGAGTTAATTTGTGGTCTCCTGCTTTTTTTTTTTTTTTAATTGGTGGGAAAAAATAATATGTCTAAATCTATCACCTTTTAGCTCAGCAGGAATTGTGTACAGAAAGGTCATTAAAAGGCAATGAATGGAAGCAACCACATAACTTGAACTACAAGAGCTGGAAAAGAAACCTCTAAAAACCTGGTTAGTTTTGCAACTCTCACTCCTGATGGATTCAGAGAGCACAAAGGTCAACTGAGCTTTTATCGCTTCCAAAGATGCAGCTAAAAAGGGAAGGAAACTGTAAAGAAATGACTGCATCTGTCAGCTGGTGGAAACCAACATAATTCAACTACAAAATGCAGTTTAAATTAGATAACAAATATGAGGCTGGTAAAGTTGTGTACTGGGAAGTCAATGTTTCTTTCAGTGTACAGACAAGGCTGAACATTCAAATGCTGTCCTGAAGCATATCCTCCAGGATCCTCGGTAAAAGGCACTGCCATTCCTAAGGCCCTTAGGTTTCTGCCTGCTTATGAAAAAGATGTACTGGCTGTGCTGAGGGGGCACGGTGCAGTGCCAGAGAGAGGGAACCTGAAATGGTTTCTGTGTCCTGGACCAACTCATCCAGCACTTTTATACCCAGTAGTATTGCTATATGTCATGCTGCATGCCAAGGCTGTGCCCACTCCAGACCTTTAATTTGGATCAATAAAGAGCTTTTGTCCCATGTGTCCATCCTGTCCCATGCTTCAGCAGAGCCACCTCTAATGGCATGGATGGGCTTGCTTCCAGGTGCTACTACACCAGGAGATGCAGTACAGTAACTAATGGGAACTCAGTCCAGGAGACAAGCACAGAGTCAGCCTGGTGTAAAACCTCCCAGCATGACCTGATCCCCTGTATAGAGACCTTCCTGCTGCGCTGCACCACCTCCTAACCGAGCCTAATAACCTCCCTTGATGTACACAGGTCTAGCAGCCTACACACCACTCACGGAACATATATCGTCAATGTGTAACCCAGATTTGAGCTTAGTGCCTCCTTTTTCTCATGGCTAAAACAGGAGAAATGTTTCTTAGCTAGGCAGCCAGCTATAGGAACTGATTAAGGTAAAGTTCCTTTGCAAAATTTATTTTTAAACTGATATAGGCCAGCTTTTTAGTTTTAAAGATGGTGGAAGGTATGATCCCAAGTGCTTCTGCTGACCCAGTTTCACATGAACAGGCAACACTCTTTTACAAAACCAGGACAGTAAAAGCAGTTTAAACCCCTCGATCCTGGTTTACTCTCTATCTCCAGTTCATTTTGGAACAAATCTGGATGGCAGCAGCAGCTGGCTCAAAGCAGCCTCTAGGGGAGCTAGAAGATTGTATCCAGCGGTTTTCAAAGAAGCAAGCTAGCCAAATTTTCTATATTGTATGTACCACACAAGTCTCTGTTAGTGTTATGTTTAATGCTCATGTCTGCCCTAGCATCCTGCCCAAAAGCTCGGACAATCTGCTCTTTCCAGTCCACTTTTTAAAACTGGCTCTGCTGCAACATCTTTAAAGACAAGTACAAATTAATGCGCAGATCTAAGACAGGTGTTTCCAGCCCAGACAAATTCAGGTGACAAATTGCACATTCCCTAGAATGACACCCCTAAGCATACAGAGTGCTGCAGCAGGGCAGGTGACAGGGAAGGCATGCCTGAATGCAACCATAGCTTTAGAGGGAACGGCTTCCTTAGAAAGGGGCCTGACAGTGCACAGAGCAGACAGAACCAATTAGGAGCTCACAGGGAAAGCAGGACCAAATAAAAAAGTTGTCAGAAATCTGCAGAGGTTATGTCAGCACTACACAGGCCCATTGAACTCTGTCTTCTCATAATGGTTCAGCTGCTGTCCCACAAACTTTGCCACATCTGCAAATTCTGTGCAAAAAATTTTCAAATTTTGCTATCATAGCTAAAACATCTACTCATCCTCAAACCCAGGGAGTGTTAGCGCAACATGAATTTCTCTCCAGCACTCAGGTCTATTTGCCCTATCTCTTCTCTTTCCTGAGGTGTGGTTGCTCACCTCCCCTCACTATGGCTTACAGCCCATATTGGAAATGGAAGGGAGATATGAGCTATTTTGTGAACATCTAGCTCCCTGAAGAGTTAGTTGCACATGGGAGACAAAAATGCATCCCTACAAAAAAGAAGCTGTACAGCAGCATAAGCAACACGCATTCAAGAACACTGAGACAGTTTAACTAATTCACATAGTGAAAAAGATTTTTATAGGGGGAAAAAGTACTTAGGATAAAAGAAACAAACTAAAAAAGGAAATCTCCAGATAAAAAGCTTTTTCAAATTGATAAAATGATTTCAGTATGAGTACAAGTTCCTACTAAGTTCAAACCTAAATGCTTTCTCTGCAAGAAACACCAAGTACAGAAATCAAGAGACTTCTGCAAACAATATGCCCTGAAAGCAAAGCAGCCAGATAACACAAGATGAAAGTCAGCCTCCCACAAGTTTAGGGTGGACACACAATGCAGATTTATCAAATACAAAAGGAAACAAATCCTGCTGTCACAACCCCTGACTCTAACTCAGAAATGCTTTGCACACCATTTCCACATAGATGATTAATTCTAAACCCCTTGAACTCAAGAGTTCATGGCAAGTTGGATAAAGAAAACAAAAAGCATGGGACAAACCTCACTCTCAAGAAAAAACAATGTGGTAGGAATCTTTTGCTGGAACATCTGGAGTCATCAACGCTCCTGTTACACAGGGTGTAACAAGAGATCCTTGAACCAGCTCGGCTTGGAGCTGAGGTTTGATTAGGATGTGGCATGCTGGCAACTGCCTTTTTCCAGCTGAAGCACAGCAGTTTTGCTATTTGCAATGAGCTGCAACTACCCCTCCCTCCTTCCCCAGTACCATGAGGGCACAGGACCAGTCCCATCCTGCCCAGCCAGCAGTCATGCATACCATGTATTTTCCAAAATCCTCTTGGTTGCATAAAACATTATCTCCTTTCTGCTGAGACAAAAGTAATAGCCTGTCCACCAACATCAGGCATACAGCCCTGCTCAACTGTCAGTGGGGTTCTTTTTCATAAATGGATTGTTATTTCACACCCATGGGGATAAAAGGAACAAAGCGAAATTCCGAATTACAAAAATTACAGTTGAAAAAATTGTTCACAAGGAAACAAAAGCTTTGATTTAAAGCTTTCTGTGCCACTCTTCATCCTTGCCTGCTCTGGGGCACAGTTGTCCATCACCAGTGCAGTATCATTTGCCATTTTGACATTCAGTTGGTACTTTCCAAAACAAGAGGATTCTCAAGGCAATTTATCCTTTTGTGTCCAGAAGAGACTGGACCCTCTGAGTACTGACTGTTAACAAAACCAACAGATCTAGCACTCCCAGCTTACCTTTGGACCATTTCCCGGTTTCAAGTGATAACCAAAAACAAGTTCAAGATTCACTATTTTCTCTATGTTTTCTTCAGCTCCACCTGCAGAATCCTGCCACAAAAAAAGAGGCAAAGTGAGACTTCACATCTACCACAATGCACTAGGAGACAGGAGCATAGCCTTTGGTGGCTGAAAGGATTTGCTTTTCAGATGCTACAAGTTTGGCAGGCAGCAGGAAAGAGACATCCTAATCCAGGAGAGGCCAGGGCTTCTGCATGGGTTTAGGGCACACAATGGATGGCATCTGGGAGATACCTCACAATTTGTGCTGAGCTGCTCTGGCATGGCATGGTGTCTCTGTGAGCACCGTGGCAACCTCTGCCACTGGAACTGCAGCTGGCATGGCAAGGCAGTAAAGCCCTGACTTTCATTTTCCCCTTCAGGGAACTGAGTTTCATTGTATGGAAATTTACTTTAAGTGGA
Organism: Neodrepanis coruscans; assembly: GCA_013400695.1. Taxonomy (NCBI): domain Eukaryota; kingdom Metazoa; phylum Chordata; class Aves; order Passeriformes; family Philepittidae; genus Neodrepanis; species Neodrepanis coruscans. Next base: position 14,081 of record VYZS01049835.1, read on the forward strand.
TTTCACTCTGTAGCTACGCAATAAATTATGACTAAAAAAGCTACTTCAGGCTTTGGGGTCTAGAATTGCTTGATTAGCTCACTGAACTAAATCAGGCAAATATCTGGTCTAGCAACACCAAGGTTCTCAAATACTCTCTCACTTTTGCATGGCTCTTGTTACTGATAACAGAAAACCAACAGGTTAACATAAGGGTGACTAGACACTGTAAATCATCCTTCCCTCCTGTCACATTAGCAAACTGAGGAATGATGGGTTCATTCTGGGCCAGGGGTCAGCTGTTCTTCAGTGGTGGGCAGTTGGTGACACCAATTTGAAGGAATGGCTCTTAAGTAATTTTTTTGATTAATGACAGCAACGGAATCGCAACCAGTAGTCTTTTAATTTAATTCCACTGGTTCCATGACAAAATCTTAGAGCCTAATTGAAAACAACTTTTATTATCCTATTACTTGTTCTGATGTGACCCATCACTGCTGTCGACCCTCCACATTTCTTACAGCCCTCTGTAGGAACTGCTGTTTGGCCTTTCCCTGAATGGAAGAAAAGTTGAGACACAGGAAGAATAAAATATTCATACCAACCCGAGAAGCACTTCTTATATAAGCAATGAGACTTGCCTTAATTAATGGTGGAAAATGAAATAGATTTAGGTAGTCATGGGTTAACTTCTCGATAGCAGTCTAGGAAAAAAAAAATCAACAAAACCAGATGGGAGTTATTTAGTATCTCATAGTGCAAATACCAGCAGGAAAAACAGTAAAACTCTGTTTGCACTGTGTTTTCCACTGTGGATACATTAGGGCATGTGAGAAGAGTTTAAAATACAGCCCTGTTCTGGAAACTATCGTGGTAGATTGGTCCCATTTTGCATTCAGAATCTGATCTGCTTAATCAGAGAAAGAGATGTTCGCGGGTTGCTTTCATTGTTTTTATTTATGCTCAATCAACCCAGGAAGCTGAAATCTTTCATTTTGGGCATTATTGACTTTATTAAGTTTCAATAATTTTCCCTGTAGGAAACGTAAATTAAATATATCAGTAATGGTGTGCAGGCATGGAAGAAATGGCTCATGAGCAAAAGGAGAATAAATCTGTATGACTTATAAAGCTAAATTTGCAGGACTAGTAATTATGATACAAGTATCTCTTTACTAGCAAATTGTGATCTAAAATGATTGAGATCAAACAGAATTATAGATGCTGCTTTTAAAGAAACGCTTTCCAAAGCTAACTGCCAGAAAACTGAACCCTCTCCTGTGGCTACAGTATTAATACCATTACTGCTGTTGTGATCACATTTTCCAGACCATGATTTTCTTAACTCATTACAAACATTAGATATTTAAAATACTGTGAAACAAACCTTTAACAGCAAAGAAACCTGGCTGTCAACCAGCTTTAAAACTGTCCAACGGAGTTTTTTTAGTCCAAGTATGCTTTACATTATAAATGAGAAGTTCAGAGATTTCAGTTCAAGTAACTCTTTTTGTATCTGCCTGTCCCTCAGCTAGAGAACACTCTGTGAATACACCCAAGTTTTCTACTGGGGGAATGGCCCTCCTACATCAATCTGTAGCAGAACTGTCAGTCCAGCCTACAAGAAAAACCAAAAACTACAGAGGAGTATAAAGACCACAGCACATTTTCATGCCTCATAAGATGCTCAAGTTGCTTTAGGTTCTAGATCAGTAAGAACTTGTAACCTTATTTTAGATAACAAATATGTTCTCTATTTAGCTTTGTCACTTCTTTTGTTGTCAATACTACCAAAAACCCATAGACTCCTTAATATTCACACTATAACCTATTGCAACATTCAATATATGCTGACAATACCTTTAAATGGATGATGTGTCCCCTAGAAACAATTCCCATGTCCTTTAAATCCTCTTCTTCTAGAAGAAGCAATTGTTTCCCAGTGA